>BRYC01000172.1:21679-34589 GCA_030267985.1 Parmales sp. scaly parma | reverse complement strand
GATGACGAAGATGCCAAACCCCCTCCTCCCAAAAAAAAGCCTGAGTGGGACAAGGTCTGGGACGAGAACGAGCAGGCCAACTACTATGTGAACCGCGCGTCGGGGGACTCGGTGTGGGATAAGCCTGAAAATTTTTGAAGCTAATTTTTGAAAGCTTTTAAATTTAAAAGAATTTGTTTTTTTGCACCAAATTCAAAACCACGCACACACACACGCACACCACACACACACGCACACCACGAGCAAAAAAAATCAACACACTCACACACACTCACAGTCGGAAAGGTGGGCAGAAGTGGGCAAGTGGCAAGCTCAATGTTTTTTATTTATTTTTTGTCCAGTCGTAGAAATTTCAAACATTATTGCAATTCTATTACAAGATATTATCACAAATCCCGTTCCTCCTTTTTAACCCCTCAACGCTCTCTTGTGCTCCTTCATTTTCTGGTTGAGACTAATTGTTACTCTCCTCATCTCCTCCTCGCTCACTAAATTCAAGTGCCTAGCCGCAAATTGCTTCACAATAACCGCTGGCACATCACCAACTCTCAGCACCAAGCTCCTGCTCTGTCCGTTGTTCAGCACAATCTCCATCCTTCCCAGTACCTTGCTGTTTCCACTGAGCCGGCTGCTCGTATTACCATTCGCATTTGAATTTGAATTTGAAATTTGTTTCCTCTCTTTCCTCTCGGTCACTTGTTTCAATTCGCTCTCGGCCACATCCTTCGCGTTCGCCCTGCACTTTTCTATCTGCTCCACCAACCTGGTCACCGAGTCCTGGTTAAGTGGGATCTTGTGCTGTTTCATAAACTTCCTAGCAACAGCTTCCACCTCGTCAGTCTTGTAAATTTCTATCGTGGCCTGCATCCCGCTCGGAATGCCAATGTTTATCCTTAGTTCGGGTTGCAGGTTAAAGGCATTTTTCTGTTGTTCCGCTTTGTTTGGTGGGGGTAGCGGATGTGGCAGTGGTTTCCCCTTCGTTCTTCTTTTGGGGGGCGGGGGCTTTGGATTTGCCCTTCCCAGAATAACGTACGCTTCCTGCAACGTCTGGTTGGATATGTCTTTGATTTCAGCGTTTGTTGTTTGTTGTTGTTGCTGTAAAGTAATTTTCGATCTACTGCTCAGCGACTCGACAACTCGTTGCAGGTTTTCAATGCTGGTGGTGAGGGGATCTTCGTCTTTTATTTCTTCTTTTTCTTTTCCGTCGTTGTTGCTGTTGCTGTCATCACTGTCGTCACTTTCATCACTGTCGTCACTTTCATCACTGTCGTCTTCACTGTCGGGCAACGAGAAGCTCCCGATGATGCTCGAAACTGAGTCAAAGACCCTATTCTCGACTTTCAACTTGCCAAACGAGGCCACCAACTTGTCCTTCAACAAGTTTTCAGCTTCATCGCTGGCATTGTTGTTGTTATCGCCCTCGCCCTCGCCCTCGCCCACGCTATCATTATAGTCATCTTCGTTGTACAAATTATACAAATCGCGCTCGTCGATGTTGAGCAACCCCTCAATCTCGAGCATGATCAAATTCAGCAACAAGTCAACTCCCACGCCGGTGACCCCGGTGACCCCGCTGTCCCCGCTGTCGTTTTCCCCCTCCTCACCCTCCTCGTCCTTGCAGCACACCTCTAAGAAAAGTATGTTCTCCCTCTTGATGAACTCCTCGATGCTCTCGTCGTTGACGGCCCTCACAAGGTTCAAGTCGAAGGACGTACCCACCAGAATGATGCCGCTCGTGGGGGCGAACTCCTTGGCCAGCTGGGTGTACTCGTTGCAGGCGTTGGTGAAGGAGGACTGGGAAGTTAGGTCGAAGAGGATCAGGGTTATGATGGTGGAGGAAAAGATTTGGGAGAGGAGGGGGTC
This sequence comes from Parmales sp. scaly parma, assembly GCA_030267985.1. Lineage (NCBI taxonomy): Eukaryota > Bolidophyceae > Parmales > Parmales sp. scaly parma. The sequence continues at coordinate 32,726 of BRYC01000172.1, read as the reverse complement.
CGGGATGGAAATTGTGTGAAGGTCGGTGAGGCGGAGGGTGACAATGGTGTCGGCGGGGTGTTGTTCTTGCTGTTGATGTTTTAGTAGGATGGGGATGGACTTCTCCGTGACGGAGTAGACGGAGTTGGTGGTTAGGACGCGAGGGGGGTGGAGGTGTGTTGCATTTGTGTTTGTGTTTGAAGAAGAAGTATATTGAGTTTGGGATAGAGATCGAACGAGCGAGGACTTTCCAACAGAAGCGTCCCCAATTACTAGCACCTTCGAGATGTTGTTTGAGAAGGTTTCATTCATGATGAATGGTGTGGATCGATGGTGGATCTTTGGAACTTTTTTCAAAGTGATGAAAACATATTTGAACACAACCTGTACAGAAGAAAAAACTCAACATGATGAAAGCCATACTGCTCGCTCTCGGTCTGTGGGGGGCAAGTGCACACACAACTACTACTTCTTCTTCACCTTTCTCGTGCCTCGATGAAACAGGCAAATCGGTTGAGTGGTTCGCTGGCATAACTTACGAAAAAACCTACTATTACCTTGATGCAAATACACCGAGCTCTTCTTCTAGTTGGAAGCTATCCCCCAATGCTCTCAATGACACGACCAAGGGAAGTTTAATGTCCACCGCTGGCACCATATACGCCAATGCAACAAATAGATTCGCCTTTGTGAGTTGGAATGACCAACCACCCACTGAGGAATCAGTTTCATCCACTTATGCGCACAGCAAGGGAATTCTCGTTACTGAGGGGGGAGAATCCGGGACGGGATTCTTGCTGATTCACAGCAAGCCGAGCTGGCCGCAGAGCAGCAAGGCTGGGAGTAAAATTAATGAATTCCCTGAGTACACCTACGCTCAAAGTTTTGTTTGTGTGAGCTTGACAGCGACTGAGCTGGAGGATGTGGCACTGGCCCTAACCGTGAACCGACCGTTTGTTTACGATAGCAGTACAGATGGAATCACCTCCATCCCCAACTTGTTGAGCCTCATTTCCAAAACAAAAAATCCAAACAGCGACACCAAAATCACCAAATTCAACAACAAGATCTTCACGCTGTTCAGCAAGAGCAAGGCCTGGGGGAAGGATCTTTACTCCGACCTGATCTCGCCAACTTTAAAAGCTAGCCTGTCAGTGGAGACGTGGCGAGATGGAAGCGGGGGGAGGCTGCCCTCGTTCTGCACGAAGGAAGAGTTCAGTCCCGTGCCGAAGTCTGGGAAGGTGGTCGATTTCAACATTTGGGAGGTGAACGAGGTTCTCATGCCCGATGGGGTGGGGTGGAGCGGAACGAAGGATCATAGCAAGTGGGCGGTGACCAACACAACGAGCACGAGCGAAGGAAAACACGTGGCCTGCATAGGAGACATCAACCGTTTTTGCAGCCAAGAAAACCGTGGAGGGGGGAGCCTCTGCATTCAGAGCGAAACTTTGTGGAAGGCGATGAGCAACATAGCAGTGGGAGTGGATGGATGCTGGGATGTTGACGTGTGCGCTTCGGACAGTTGTTACTGGTGCGAGTAGAAACTAAATTCAATTAAGATAGATTTCCAGATTATTTATTTGCCAGTGCTCGCCAACAGGTTTTCGCCCCCCCCGCTGACATCCTCAAACTCCGTCGCAGTTCCCTTAAACCAAAGCATCACCTCCGCCGTGTTCTTCTTGTACAACAAATAACCATTGTCGCCGGCAAATTTTACGTCGCTCTTCTTCTCCAACAGAGGGACGCCGCTAACCTTGGTCAGCAAGAACCAAATGAAGATGGGCGAGACGACTACCGCCCACTGGGCGTCAACGAGCTCGCGCGAACTCCCGACGAAAATCCCGATCCACAGCAGGATCTCTCCGAAGTAGTTGGGGTGTCGAGAGTAGTACCAAAGACCCTCGTCGATGTAAGTTCCCGTCTTCCTCGCGGCAAACCTGGCCTTTTGGTTGTCAGCAACAACCTCAATTCCGAACCCAAGGACCCAGATCGCCCAGCCGATATAGTCTACGAAGTCCAGGGGCTTGGGGGAGGGGAGCGGGTAGGAGTTGATGGTGAAAACAGGGAGGCCACAGAGGATCACCCAAAGCCCTTGAATCATCCAGAAGCTGAAGAATCGGAGGGGCGCGTCGCGGACGCCGTCGAACCTGAGTGGGGGTTGTGTGTGGGGGGTGGTGGGGGGGGGGGTGAGGATTGAGGGGGTTAGTGGAAGCTGAAAGAAAAAAAATACATACCCAAACACTCACCTCTTGTCAACATTGTCAGCCTTGATCCTCTTGAACAAAAAGGAACCCAACCTCGTCGCCCAGAAAACCACCATGCCAGTGAGGACCATCTGCCTGGTCTGAAGCTGAGAACAGATGTTCTCACTGAAGTTGACCTGTGCTCCAAAGAATAAGGAGGCGAGCGACAACGAAAAGTAAGTGATACTTCCGGTGAGGTCGTAGAACTTCTCCGTTTGCATAATGGCTGCCGGGATAAATGCAACGGCCTGAATGCCAAACGAGGCGATGGCGGTCCATTCGAGGATGTTCTTGGACGAGCTGGAGAAGAAGGATTCCTTGCAGGCCAACCACACGAAAAGGAAAGCGATGGAAAACACCACAGTGCAGACTATCAACATCCTGGGGAGGAGTTTGGTAGGGAGCGACTTGGTGGCTTCGCTGACGTTCTCTAATTCGCTCTTCTTTAATTCCATTTTTTCAGATGCCAAGGAGACTGCGAACAAATGAAATGAACTGGTTGAGATAGTTGGCTTGAAGGTCAACCAAGAGGGAGAATGTGTAGGCAACTAAAGATGGAAAGAAGAAGAGGATGATGTAGCCGAAGACTGGGTGGTGATAGAAAGTTTGAACTGGTTTGGTTGTCATGTGATCTTTAAGTGAAGGGTTCTCTGACTGAGTCAGGGAAAATTGTTTTTATATTTTATTTACTTATTTCTTAGTTTCCGCTCACCCTTATTATCTCCTTCTCCGTATCCGAACCCCATTCCTGCATTTTAGCATCTTGGGATCTCATTGCCTTGTCTAACGTCCCAGTCGATCAAAAAAAATTCAAAAAATTCACTTCCACTATCCATCTATCCATCTATCCATCTATCCTATCTATATCCACTATCTATAGAATAATCAAAAATAAAGTTCTGCAATGAAATCTATCGGCCTCTGGATGAAAGTCTGGTCAAGGTGTCGCCTTCTGGGTTGGCGAACAAAAATTGCCTTGATCATTTCGAACATTTCAAGGCCGAAGAATCCGCCAAGGCCAGAGCTCCCGTGCTCGCGAGGCAGAGCGCGGCGGTGTTATTGAATTTTGTGTCATGTAATAGCCAGCCGTCGCAGTTTTTCGGCATGAGGGTGGAGCACGTCAAGGTGACTTGAAGAGAAATCGGCGATGAAGATTGCCAAAGAATCCGACTGAAAACCACGTTCCGACCTGTAATAGATTGGTCACCGCAGGAAAGGGGTGCAATGCAGCTGTGGGTGTCGACATGACTCTTTTTGGGACGCGCAAGCAGGTCTACTCTGCTAAAATAAAATAAAATCTGTGAAAATTTCCCAAAATTTCAATTTTGTCCAATTTTAGAGTTTTTTCATTGTTGCGGATAAATGTTTTGCTTATATTATGATATATTAATTAAGATTTTGTGGTTTTTATACACTTTTGAGCAAAAAAAGGTTTCAAAAATTTAAATCAGTCATACTAAGCGAAATAGACAAATATTAAAATGATCTTAAGACTCATTTAAAATTTTAAAACTTTTTTTGCTCCAAAATGTATGAAAACTTCAAAATCTTAATGAATATATCGTAATATAAGCAAAATATCTGACCGCGACAATGAAAAAACTCTAAAGGGAGACAAAATCGAGTTTTTTGGAAATATTCCCCCGAAATGTTTTTTGCGCTTTGCCGTTACCCTGCTTGCGATGCCTAAAAAGCGTGATGTCGGCGACCACAGCTGCATTGCACCCCTTTCCTGCGGTGACCAATCTATTACAGGTCGGAACGTGGTTTTCAGTCGGATTCTTTGGCAATCTTCATCGCCGATTTCTCTTCAAGTCACCTTCCCGTGCTCCACCACCCACCCTCAAACCATAAAACTGCAACAGCCTTGTACATAGGCCGGGTGCACCCACCAACAAGATGTCAAGCGGGGACGAGATTGCTACACGCTGGCTTCCTTCCAGATTGGCTCGATCATCACTGGTTTCCCACGCGGGCTCAAAAGGGTCAAACATCCTCCACATCATCGCCCCCCGCTGCAACCTTGCTCCCCCGATCTCCCCTCGTGATGCTAACACCCCCTGGAGTCCGCCGCAGAACGTTACCCCCCCTTCCAACTTTGAGAACGAAGCGAACCAGCTAATTTCCAAAAATAGCAAAATTTCAATGTTTCTCATGAATCGGTTGTTTAATGTTATCAATACGCTGGACCGGGTAACAGGAACCCAAGCACCACACTGGTTGGCCCATCACCAGCCCCGGGCCTCTGTATGCACATATTCAGTAACGCAATGCCCTTGTGGAGGGTGCGGAGTTCTGCCTCAGTCGCCGGCGGACTCGTCGGCGCCTTGCACGTCTTCTTGTGCTTCTTCCACGCAGACTTCTGGCACTCGGCCGAGCAGTAGAACGTGTTCTTGCACCGTGCGCACGGTTTCGCGCCGAGGGAGCTGCAGACGTCGCACTTGCGAGCCGGCTTGAGGACCGCCTCCACCTCGGTCAATTCAGCCTTGTCGTACTTCAGGTGCTTGATGAAGGCGCAAGCGGTGTTGTAGGGGCCATAGATCTCGTGGTGCTTGGTGGGGAGGGAGTGGAGGAGGAGGGTGGGGAAGGGGGTGGAGGAGATGTACTTGGGGGTGAGGCGGAGGACGTTTCGGATCTCTCTGCACGCATTGTATTGGGGGTGCTCAGCATACTGGATGGCTGTGCTGCCATGGATGTTTTTAGTGGTGAGGGAAAGGGGGTGTCGATGGATCATTCGAAGAGCAAGAAACATGAGGGAGTCGCTGTATGTCTGGCTATTGCAGGCAACATATCGAAGAAGTTCAGAATTGAAGTATTTGAGCACTTCACGCACCAACTCGTCATCATGCTCATCGATGAACTTGTGGCAGTCTGCATACGATCGTGAGTTGATCCACGTAGCCATCTCACTCTTCCAATGACCCACTGGTGCGTACAAGCGGACCATCCCCTTAGCACCCAACGAATAAACTTCCTCGGGAGTGAGGGAGAGCAAGCCGATGATCTCAGCACAGGCTCCACTCCTACGGGCAATGTCGAGGGGAGTTTCGCCTTTATTGTCTCGTGTGGTGAGGGCCTCTGGATTGTAGCAAATCGACATCACGCCCACAATGGCAAGAGTATGTGTGTGTGTCTGAGCTTTCGCTGCGAGCCAATGATGTGGCAGACGTCCATGCTCATCTCTCTCCTTGTACTTTCTATCGAGCAAATCTTGGTCCCTATTTGGGTCAAGCATGGCTCCATCTACCGCGAGCCAATCACGATTCTTGAGCCACTTGTGGTGCTCATTGGAAGGCATAAGGATATGCTTGTGAAAAGATCTCAAACGAATGGGGAGAGGATGAGAGGTGAGTTGCTGGGGCAAGGTTAGGTTAGGAGAATTGGGTTAGTAATGGTGAGCTTGGGATGTTTTGGGGCATTCGATACCTATGGGAAGAATATGTGGGGTCCAATCACACAATCCCACAAAATTAAATAGGTCAACACGTCAAGTCGTATCGTAGCACTGTAAATATGCACTAAGCACCACAGATTGCTCTTTGACCTATATTCTCCCACTAGCCAGGAATACACCCATCGGCCCTAACCCCCACCTTCCAATAATTTAATCTATGAGGTTGGACGACGAACAACTCCTCCATGGGCATAATGATGAAGTGCGTTGCGTGGCTTTGCGGAGTAACGGTCAGGTGGCATCGGGTAGTTGGAGCGGGTCAATCATCATCCACTCGACCAGCTCCAACAAGGTAGAATATCGAGCTGACAATGAAATTAATGGAATTGTCAGTGGTCTTTGCTATCTTCCGAATGGCTCACTTGTGGCTTGTGGCGGTGGTGGCGGCTTGAAGGTATTTAGCCCTTCCCTCGAGTTGGTGCAGACCTTGGTGGGACACGTTGGTTATGTTTGGTGCGTCACCGTCTCTCCATCAGGCTCCCACTTTGCTTCTGGTGGAGGTGATGGGAAGGTGATGATTTGGTCGGAGCCGGGGGAGGGTGGCGAGTGGGCTAGAGTGCAAGTGCTTGAGGATCACACGGATTGGATTCGTGCAGTGTGCTTCTCCCCCGACGGCAAGCAGCTGGCTACTGGAAGTAACGATAAGCTCATCAAGCTCAACAGCTTCAGCGAGGGAAATGCCATCTTAGCGCACACGTTGGAGGGCCACACCAGCCTCGTCAGGTCCCTCTCGTTCTCTCCCGACTGCAAACTCCTTTGCTCGGGAAGTTGGGATAAATCCATCAAATTTTGGAACCCTGCCGATGGAAGCTTGGTGAAGAGTATCGACCAGGCTCACACCGATTGGGTCCTTAGCGTCTCATACTCCCCCAACGGGCGTATTCTTGTGAGTGCCGGTAACGACAAAACGATTAAGATCTGGGATGCTGAGACTTTCGAGCTCAAGCACACGTTTGAGCAGGAATTCACCACCCTCCAGCTCACCATCACGGCCGATTCCAACTACATTGTTTCGGGCAACACAGACCACACGGTTAGAATCACCCCCTGCCGAGAGTACCACATCACGGGCCTCACCCCCATCCTCAACCTCATTCTCCACATCGTCTACAAGCGAGACTACGTGTCCTTCCCCAAACACTCCCGGCGAACTCCAAACTACGCCCACACAATTAGACTTCTCGGCGAGTGCGTGTTCAACGGCGGTTACGACGTCACCTCCGTGATACTTTCCTTCCTATCCCCTGCCCACCTCCCAATCCAAATCACCCCGACCAGGTGGAAATCTAAAAAATTGAAGGGGAAGGGGAAGGGAAGAAGACCCCCCCCCTCGTGAATGTGAACACCCGCTGGAGTGATGCGAGTCAGCTGCAGCACGTCACGTTAGCTCTCCCTTCCAAAAATGAACGCTAATTTCCAAAAAAACAACGGCGCGGATTTTGTCATAAAATTAATTTAGTTTTTTTTCACTTCCAAGACGGGATTTGCGTTTCCGCGTTGATTTCTCTATGCTTCCGCGTTATGCTCATCGAGCGAGCTATTCTTTTAACGTACACCGGACAGTTTGTTTTCGCTGGTGTGAATGTACACTCTTTCATTTCTTCCGCTTCTGAAACTTTTCTTAGCAGCTGCAATTTCGCTTCCTTTTCCTTCTCTAGCAATTCAAGATTTCGCACGTACTCCCCCCTGCCCCCTTCTAAGTACCCCGAAATGACCCCCTTTCCCTCCTTGATCTTTCCGTCTTTTCCCACGAACTTTGAGCTCACCTTCGGTCGGAAGTTGAAGTTCTTCAGCTCGTCCCCCTCAACATTCAGCCGAGCCCTCCGTATCGCCATCTGATGCTCCTCTGCGTCGCCAATCGCTAAGTCGTACGGCGTTCGTGAAGCCATTTCAGAGCTCTTCGCCAAGATCTGTGGTTGGAACGTGTATTCTTTTGGCATTTCGTGGGCAATTGCGATCTGCCTCGCCTGCGCCCCAGCGAGCCAAACGAATTGTTTTTTTTTTTTTAGCTTAGTAGTGGATGTAGTCATTATATCTGTAGCCATTTCATTTTGCGCACTTCATCGCGAGTACGCTCGTCTTCCAAAAGGCTCGCTCGCTCACCTTTCCACCCTCGCGTTTAGCTTCGTCTCGTTCGACTCGCTCCAGAAAAGTGCCTCTGCTGCTTGCTGCGTGGATGGTCAAGCTGCGCCGAGCGAAGAAGGTGCCAACGAATTGAGTGGGTTTAGTTCAGTATTGGATGTGGGAGTGTGTGGTTGTAGCCATTTCATTTCATTTCATTTCCGCTCTTTCGCTCGCTCGCTCACTCACTCACTCACTCACTCACTCACTCACTCACTCACTCACTCACTCACTCACTCACTCACTCACTCACCTGTTGGGGTCCAATTGAGGTTGGAATCCTGGGGTGAGTTCTTTTTCTATGGTGGTATTGTGGTTGCTAAACGCCGAGCGAGCGGAGTGAAACAGGTGTTAGTAGTTTTTTTGGTTCCCTCCCCCTTCCCTCCCGTTCCCTCTATAAACAAAAACTCACCTCTTTCTTATGTTCAGCTCATTCTGCCTGGCCAAAAAGTCGTGAAAGGATTTCGAGTTTGATGTCACCTTTCCCTCCCCCCCCCCGTTCTCCCCTCCCTCCTTTCCACCCTTGCTGTCCCCAAAGAATGTTGATGTTGTCGTGTGGTTGCTCTGTCCGGGAACAAACGAACTTCTGCTGCTTAATTGTGCCTGGCTCAAGGCAACAATCTGATCGGCCCTCATTTTGCCCGTCAGCCTCTTTACGACGTTTTCCTTCAAATACTCTGCCGCGTTCTTCATGTTGGGGCGCACGCCCACAGTCTTTGGCGCGAAACTGGAGTTGGAATGGATTGGATTGCAGTTAGCTAGCTACGCAGTGTTTTTTTTTTCATGCTATTAAATATTTGTATTTGCTCACCTCCAATTCTTGTTTTTGCTCTTATTTCCGCCCCCGCCGCTAACAGTGCTGCTGTTCATCATCCCACCCTGGAAGTAATCATCCCCCCCGCTCGTATTAATCGCCGTGTGGTCATGCGAATTGCCGGCGCTCAAATCCGGCCCGCCCGAGTCCAGTTCGTACTCTCCTGGCCCAGGTGCAACCAATTCTCCCACCTGCCAAAGAATTCGTCGTCGCTCCACCGCCTGCGTGTCGTTCAAGTAGCGAGGCCCAACATCCTCCTGCTCCGTGATCCCCCCCGTGCTGTTGTGGTACCCTCCCGCGCTTGCGGCTAGGGACGGCTTGAAAGTGCACGTTTTGTCTATCTGTTCTTGCTCCTCGCGCTCGTGGCGCTGCCGCTCCTGTTTCCTGCGCTCTGCCAAGCGACGAGTTTCCTTGTAGTAGAGCCGCTGAACCGTCAAGTCTGCGTTTTTAGTTGGACTGGGACTGGCACTCTCAGTGTCGTTGTCGTTGTTGTTGTTGGTGTTGGTGCTGTTTCGACTGGTCCCCAGGAAATTGTCCTCCCTGAACGAGTTTCGGGAGCTCGTCATTGTTGGCTGGAACGAGCAGCCTTCAAGCTCGTTGACCTTCGCCTCGGCTTGCAGCTGGCTCCTCTTGAGCTCCTTCTCGGCCTGCCAGTTTGCTGCCCTCTGGTCGAATCCCTCGTTGGCGGGCTGCTTGTACGAGGAGGGTAGCTTGCGGATCGACGGTGAGAAGGTGAGCTCGAGGTCCATCTAGAGTGGGTGGGTTAGTGAGAAAATGAGAAAGTGAGCGAGAATTGAGAAACGAAAGGCCCGAAAAAGAAAACTCACCTCCTCCCGGACGGCGTTCTGGCGCCGAATATGCATCTCGGCGCTCGCTTTTGTGCGCGAGTCCGAGCGGAGTCTGCTGTGGCTATGGCTGTTGCTGTTGCTGTTGCTGAGGGTGTGGTTGTGGCTGTAAGATTTGCTATTTCGGGGTGGGGAGGACTGAACTGCCTTGGGTGACTGTTGCTGTTGTTGCTGCTGCTGTTGTTGCTGCTGTTGCTGCTGTTGCTGCTGCTGTTGCTGTTGAAATTGCTGCAACTGCCTCTGCCTCGTGTTGGAGGAGACGGAGGATGTGGAGGCTGAAGGCTCTAAGATCTTTCGGATAGATTCCTGGTAGCTAGCAGCGCTAGAGGAATGCTGCTGCTGCTGCGAGGGTGGAGGCGGGGGACGCAAGTGCAGATCCTCCGCGTGCACAACGTATTCGTGGGGTGTGTCGGTGGCGCTGTTCGTTTCAAGGTCGCGAAGCGAGAGAGACTGGCCAAATGCCTGCTCATGTTGTGGGCCACGCGGTTGGACTTCCTCTACGTCCTGCGGCTGCGGTACAGCGACAGCGACATCCGCATTCGCAACTGCTCCCGAAACTTCGCCACGTAAAGCTGCATCCCTAACCCTTCGCTTCTCAGCTAGCAGTCGGGCTATAATTGTCCGGCGGTCGGGGGAGCCAAGCAGGATCGATGGGGCAGCAACACCCCCCTCGTTCTGGTCTAGTTGGGCTGGGGCTATTTCTGGGGCTGGGGCTGGGGCTGGGGCTGTGGTTTTCAAATGGGCAAGCTTTTCGAAAAGCTCTGATCGTGAGATCTCCCCATTTTTCAAACTCTCCACGAGGGAGGTGATGGCAAGTGACTTTGCGCTCTGGCTCTGAGTGGCCATTATCGTTGCTCTGTCGATTTATATAAAAATTTCTCTAAATTAAGTATTTCCCATAGAAAGTACCCATACCAACGTGACAAACCATCACATAACCAGCAGCAATAAATAAATTAATAAACTCCATCAAATTTCAAGCAGGGTACTTAACCTTGTGACATTCAACACAGCACTCTTTCTTCTTCCACAAACTTCTCTTCTCTTCTCTTCCCTTCCCTTCCATGGCAACCCCCTGGGCAAACATCTCCCTGTCCACAATCCAGAACCTGGCCAGCGACGCCGTGAACCAGTACAAGCCCAAGAGCTCCCCCGCGGAGGCGCACATGCTCGCCATCTTGACCCACAAGAACTGGGGCAGCTCTTCCACCGAGCTCTCGCTGGTCGCTTCCGACTCTTTCGACTTTGAGGGATTCAGGGTGATTGAGAAGGAAGTGAAGGTGGCGCTGAAGACGCGGCCGTCCGGTTGGCGGGTCATCTTCAAGTGCCTGAGCCTGATCGAGTACCTCATCAGGAACGGGTCCGAGCGCTGTGTGGACCTGTTTCGTGAGGGGGAGGTCCTGCAGCTCATCAGGGGTCTCGAGGGCTTTCAGTTCTTCGAGGGGACCACGGACAGGGGGAACGGGGTCAGGGAGAAGGCCAAGGAGATCAAGGAGTTCTGCGCGGACACAGACCGCATTAGGGCAGAGAGGGCCAAGGCCAAGACTCTCAGGGATAAGTTTGGGACCAACAATGGGAGGATGGGGGGGGT
>BRYC01000172.1:0-21625 GCA_030267985.1 Parmales sp. scaly parma | reverse complement strand
AGCAGCAGCAGCAGCAGCAGCAGCAGCAGCAGCAGCAGAGGCGGGGGGGGATACTCTGATGGCGGAATCGGCAGCTCCAGTGGCGGCTATGGTGGCAATAATAATGGTTCTGGTTCAAGCCGGGGCAGGTACTCGGACGATAGCAATAACAACAGCAGCAGCAGCAGCAACAACAACAGCAACAGCAACAGCAACTCCTACAACAGCAGCAACTCCTACAACAACAACAACAACAACAACAACAACTCCTATAACAACAGCAACAGCAACAACAGCAACAGCAATGGCAGCGGTGGCGTCATCAAGGTGAAGATCAACTCTCCTGCCAAGAAGGCCCCGGCTCCGGCCCCGGCTCCAATTGCGGCCCCGGTCGATTTGCTATTCGGGGATGCCGAAGCTCCAGCTCCAGCTGCAGCTCCTGCGCCGAGCGACGGCTTCGGAGACTTTGCTGCCTTTAGCGCGCCTGCTGCGCCTGCGCCTGTTGCTCCCGCCACCATTGCCGCAGGGTTTGGCTCGGATCCGTTCGCGGCCCCCCAGGTGCCGGTGCAGCAGCAGCAGCAGCAGCAGCAGCAGCAGCAGCAGCAGCAGCAGGGATTTGGGAACTTTGCGAGCAACAACAACGTTGCCCAGCCTTTCCAGCCGCAGCAGCAGCAGCAAGAAATGTTCCAGCAGCCGCAGCAGCAGCAGTTCGGCCAACAGCAACAACAACAACAGTTCGGCCAGCAGCCCACCCTTACCGCCAACAACAACGTCGCCAGTGATAACGGCAAAGGCAACGACGACTTTGGCGGTTTTTCGGCTGCTGCTCCAGCTGCAGCTCCAGCTCCATCTCCGGCCCCCGTCGTCTCCGATGGCCTCTCGAGCCTCATCTCCCTTGATGGACTGACCAGTAACAAGTCCAAGCAGGCAGCTAAGGCCAACGGACACGGAAACGGAAAAACGTCCTCTGGCTACACGCCAACCGGCGGAAGTGCCGCTTCCGGGGGACAACACAATTCCTTCCAGGGCCTTGACGGCTTCAGCAGCGGCTCGAGCAGCATGGGCATGGGAATGAACATGAACGGAGGGGGGCAGCAGCAGCAGGTCCGCTCGCAGCCCGCTATGATGCCGCCTCCTGCCCCGATACAGCAGCAGCAGCAGCCGTTTGGAGGAGGAGGAGGATTCCAACAGCAACCACAGAACATGGGAATGGGAATGGGCATGGGAATGGGCATGGGAATGGGAAATCAGCAGCCCCAGCAGCAAATGCAAATGGGGCAGCAGCAGCAGCAGCAGCAGCAGCAGCAGCAGCAGCAGCAGCAGCAGCAGCAGCAGCAGCAACAAATGCAAATGGGGGGTGGGTTCCAGCAGCAACCACAAAACATGGGCATGGGATTCCAACAGCAACCACAGGGAATGGGAATGGGGATGGGGATGGGACAACAGAGTCCCCAGCAGCAACAAGGCTACAACCCTCAGCAGCAGCAGCAGCAGCAGCAACAGCAGCAGCAGCAGAATCAGTTCAATTCAATCTCGGGGCTTTGATCGAAACAATCGGATTCTTGACAATGATGCCTAATCTAAAAAATAAAAATTCTTTCGCGAAGTTTGTCCATTAGTTCTGAATAAATTCTCGCACGCTTTCTCCGACGCTCGACCGCCGCCTAGGTCTCTGGTTATCTAGCTCTAACGCGTTCAGTTGACGGAGGTGGGCGTCCGGAATGAACTCGTCGTCGACTGAGGAAATGAACTTAGGAGTGAACCACGCCGGTTCTGTTTGCACCCACTCAGCCCAGTTGTCGCGCATGTAGGCAATCACCTCGTCCTTGATGCTCTCCGTGAAGCTGCTGTGGTTGTCGAAGATGGAGAGCATCTTCGTCTCGGGATTGTCGCTCTTCCTGAACGAGTCGATGGTGAACTGCCAGCCCGTTATTGTTGATGTGAAGGTGTGGTAGAATTCTGATTTCGTAACGAACAGGAAAGCCACCGCGCACGCTAACCACATGATCACCAGGAAGGTGAACGCCAAGTTCAGCATATCAGGGTCTGTTTTGTCTTCTATTGAGCTCCGCCTGTAGAAGTACAGCGAAACGAAGGGGTAGCACTGACTCACAATTATCTGGAACGAGAATAAAGCCCCGCCGCATACTTTCGGGCCTCGAAGGTGCAGCATGCCTGAACGTAGGGGAAGTAGTAGAATTAGAATTTGACAATCTCTCTGCCCGTATCAATCGCTCACCTGTGTAATCCACGAGTATTTTAAATATTGAGTGGTTAACGAACGCAGCCGAATATTTTAGCCAGCCCTCGAGACCAACAATCCACATAACGTAGTCTCTCCTCACTAATTTGTAGAGGTGGTACAAAGCTATTTCTGCAAGTATGATGCCGAAGGTAAGATTCTTGCTCACAGAGAGGAGCAGTGCGGTGCCAATGGTGCGGCTGAGGTTATGCAGACTGGCAAGCAGAAACAAAAAAACGAACGTGATTCCGCGTTCCGTGCTGCCGTCATTGATGTAGCCGTAGAACAGCGGCACTTCCTTCCTGTTTGCCACAGACACGTCCATGTCGTACGAGATCATGGCGCTCGAAAATCCGGTCGTCAAGGTGCTGATCAAGATTGAGACCAAGAGGAACATTGTCTTCTCCGGGGAGTTGATGAAAATGTACGCCTGTAGAAGACCTCCCGGTATACTCTCTAGTGCTAGCTCAATCCCTTTCCCAATAGCCATTTCTACAAGCGGGTTGAAAGTTGAATCTTTATCCTCGTAGCCAGTTGCCACCCTGAACGCGTCCACTCCAGGTTTCAAAAATGAGACAACGAACGCCAGTTCTCGCAGGATTACCCACTTGCTCTTCTTTTTGTTTTGCCCGTACGCAGTCAGAAGCTGCACAAATAAAGACGACCCAATCATGGCGATCAGTGAGTTCGCTCCTGACGTGTTGCCGCTCGCTTGGTAGGAGTTGATAACCCTCATATCAGTGATCATATCCATGATTGAGAGAAGAGCTCCCAATGTCACTCGTTTTGCGAGCCCTAGATTGGACGACGAGAGAAGGTGCTGCGCCAAGCGAGCCAAACGAATTGAGTGGAATATGTAAGTATTAGACTAACAAGTAAATTTGTTTACACACACACCTTTGCCACTGCCAACATGATTGAGCCGAATACAGGGGAGTGATCGAAGAGGGGTTGCAGAGTTGTGTTGGCAAGCCTCCACGCGTCTACGGCTACAGCAAACTCCTTGTTTGCCAGAAGGTGCTTCCGGAAGGATTTACCCAGACGAGCAGCTTCCTCCTCGGTGAGGTTTTGGAGAGGAGATATATCACTATTTTGAGATGGAAACACCCAGGCCTTGTTGATCTTGAACGATGCCGCATTGGTGAGAACGTTCGCGAGTAGGATCTCGACGTTGGGGCAAATTGCGAGGATGGGGGCGAGGAAGGCAGTCTCAGCGAAAATCCTTTTGACGTGTGATTCATTGTTTTTGAGGTTTTTGCTTCTGAACTCTACCAGCCCCTCAGCTACATTCTTCCACGCAGTGCTGTTGCTGGTGTTGGTGTTGGTGTCGGTGTCGGTGTGGTTGCTCACTTCCATGCTGAGGATCTCAGCATGAAGAGTCTTTCGATCACATTTAAGTGCAATCTGAGCCGCCCCTCGCGCTTCTGCGAGCTGCAGTTCCTTCTTATGGTCTTCATCGCGCTTTATCAGTTCCGTCTTCTGATCCGCGTCTCGTTCTGTTTGACTTGCAATGTGGGTGAGAAGAATTTCGCGGTCCAACTCCTCAGTGACTCGATTTGTCTCAGTCAATTGACCGTCCATACTTTTAGTGGAAGGGGGGGGGGGGGTGGAAAACCTGGGGGGCCTTCTTACTCCTTTTGCCTAGGGATTGCTGCTCTACAGATAGATCCTTAGGGATATATATTTTTGGGGATTTGAGGGATGGGCCGATTTGTTATGCTGCTACAAATACTTGCTGTGGCTAAAGAATCAAATTATGGGCAACGAGCTGATTTTGTGTATGCTGCTATATATGTTATAATG
The DNA here is from genome assembly GCA_030267985.1 of Parmales sp. scaly parma. NCBI lineage: Eukaryota > Bolidophyceae > Parmales > Parmales sp. scaly parma. The sequence continues at coordinate 17,601 of BRYC01000172.1, read as the reverse complement.
AGTAGCATAATTCCAAATAATTTAGAATCTATTTCTAGATTACACAACAATTTGGCCACCATGTCTTCAACTGAAAAAAACCTAGTTGACCTGACAGCCCCTTATGCCAACGATGGCAAAACATTCTCAAGAGGTAAACAAGTCCAAGTCCAATCCCAATCCCAATCCCAATCCCAATCCCAATCCCAATCCCAATCCCAATCCCAAGCAGCAGACAATTCCAACACCCCAACAATGCTGGGCTCCAATCACAAAACCGGCTCGGGCGTACTCGCCGAGGGCGAAACTGCCGCCCACCGCAAGTTTGCCAATGGGAAGGACATATCAGACCAGCTAGCTGTTTCGGCCCCAAAGCGTGATCACGATCTCCACCCCTCAAAAACATACGAAGGGGATGGTGATGAGGTGGACGACAGCGAGTGGGATTAGCCGCCAGTCCATAAATTTTGTAGATAGATTTCTATACTTTCTTAGATTAGATATAGCGCCGTGTCGAACATTCTATCAAACATATTAATGCACATGTCATTATTCTCAACCATCATCACTTCCCGAATCACTAAAATCATCATCAGCCTTGGCCTTGTCCAGCTGAACCTTCCCAGCATCTCCATACGTTGCCATCCCGCTCCTCGCCTCCTCCTCCTTGGTGTACGGCCTCTGACTGAGCCCCGGCTGCTGAATGAGCGGCTTGACCCACACCGGCCTCCTCCACCACTTTATTAATTCCAGGTCGAAGACCATGTCACTGTTCGGGGGCACGCTGGGTGGGAAGCCCTTCCCCGCGTACGCGTACTTGGCAGTCACTGTGACCTTGCTCCGCTCCCCGAACGAGAACTGCGCCAACATGGTGGGTTAGTAGTTGCCTCGCACTCTTCTTTTCTGTCTCGCTCGCTCACCTGCTTGATGGCCACGTCCCACCCTCGAATGACCTGCCCCGTTCCGACAACGAACTCGAACGGCCGGTGTCGCATCTTTCTGCTCGATTCGATCACCTTGCTGTTCTCCGCGAGCATGGCCGTGTAGTGTAGCTGAACGACGTCGCCGTTCCTCGGGTGCGACTTCCCGTCGCCAGGGTAGAGCACCTCGATGGTGACGTTCTCCTTGTCCCTCCTCTTCTCCAGCAGCTCTTCCTCGGTGGGGGGGAGGTCGTCCTCGGCGTCTTCGTCGAGGGATCGTTCGTGCTCGTTCTCGCTGCCCCCCTCCCCGACTTGCAGTTCCTGCGCCGATCGAAGCGAGGCGCATTTTTAATAAAGGACGAGCGAAATGAGGTGGGTTGCCTTAGTAGTGGATGTAGCCATTATGTCTGTAGCCATTTCGCGGGATTAATCGACTGGGACCGGGACCACCAGGATCAGAACCGGGAACGGAACCTATTCAGGAGGACAATCCAAACACGCCCCCCCCCCCCCCTCATCCACTCCACTCAAACCACTCCAACTCACCTCCAACAAATCACTGGGATCGCTGCTTATGCTCAAATCACTCAATCCACTATCCTCGCTGCTGCTCCCCTCCTCGCCATCCTCCTTGTCCCCCTTGGCCGCCTTGGCCTCGTGCCTGAGCCTGTACTTCTTCATGTTGACCTCGATCTTGCGCGCGTGCAGCCGGCTCGTAACGCCCAGCTCGGCCCAGTCCTGCTCCTCCATGTTGAGAAGCAGCAGCCCATCCACCTTGTGGGTGATGATCGCCGGCTCGTACTCGGGGAAGCCCAGGCTGTCGAACCTGTTGAATTGGTGTTGGTGTTAGTGAAAGAGTTGTTGATTTGTAAGAAAGTTGAGTTGAGCGCTTACCAAGCTACTACCTCAGCCAACGTCCACTCGTCCATGTGCTTGCCCCTTGGCGCCGTCTTGGCCTCCAGAAGCCGCTGGTTCCTCAGCTTGTTGTCGAGGTCCTCGTAGCGGCTCGTTTCGGCAACCTTTATCTGCTCCTCCTTCTCCTCCAGCAGCTTCCTTAGCATTTTGATCTCCTCGTCCCGATCCAGGAACTTCTTCGAGTCGGGCCCGAGCTCCGCGTCGTCGTTCTTGGCGATGAACGGCGGCTTGTCCCAGCGGGTGCTGCGCCGAGCGAAGCGAGGTGCGAAAACGAATTGAGTGGAATTAAATAATGTTAGTTTTGGTTTAGTTAAAGGCTCGCAAGGCAAGCGAAGACTGAGCGAGACTCACCTGTTGTCAATCCTCCGAACGTAGTAAAACTCCTTCGAGTCCGGATCGTACCCCTTCTCGAACCACTGCGCCGAGCGAACCAAGCGAGTCAAACGAATTGAGTGGAATAATAACAACATGTTAGTTTGGTAGTGGCTCGTATGCTCGTCTTCGCTCACTCACCTGCTTGCTCATGTCCCCCAGGTGCCGACGCGCCATCTTCTTCCGGTACATCTTTTGCAGCTGCACCGCCGCCCACTCGTCCTTGGGGTCCACGCTCTCCGACCCGAAGCACTGCACCGAGCGAAGCGAATGGAGCAGGGGGGGAGGAGGCGAGTGAAGCGAGCCAAACGAATTGAATTGAGTGGCATGAAGTTAGTTTAATAGTGGCTCACATTCTCGTCTTCCTAAAAGCTCGTTCGCTCGCTCACCTTGGGCTTCACCCACAAACTGTCCCCGCTCTTTTTGTTGAAGTAGAAGTAGCGCCCGTTCTCGGGGTCGAACACCTGCTCGAACACCGTCCGGGCCTTGGCCCGTGTTTTTTTTCGGGCCAACACAATGAGGGTTAAGGAGCAAATGTAGAAGGCCGCCCGAGACTGCGCCGAGCGAAGCGAGGCGCATTTTTAATGTAAATGAAATTTGTTAGTTGATTGTTATGGTTTTGTGCGAGAGAGGCAAACGAGCACAAAACTCACCTCCACCGGAGTCGGCTCCCGCTCGGATATTGGTATTGGCTCGTCGTCGTCTGATCGTTCATGTACCACGATTGCTTCCTCGAGAGACTGCTCTAAATCCAAATCCAAATCCGGGTCGAAGGAAACATTCGACTTCTTTCGCTTGCTGTCATTCTTGTTGGGTGAATCGGGCTCGTCGTGCTCGTCGGGGGCGTCTATTTCTGAAGCTATTGAATGGGCGTCGTCGTCCATTGAACTGTTGTTTGGGTTGGAGTTGGAGTTGGAGTTTGAGTTTGAGTTGGGAAGATTTTTGTCCTCTTCAATCGAATCGTCATGATCTGATGTGTCTTTCTTTTCTTCGGCCATTGGAATCACAAGAGGGTGCGAGGATTTCGGGGGGGTTGCGGAGTAAGGAACCTATGCGTGTCGGTCAAAAAGTCGCAATTTGAATTATGATCTTTCCAAATTTGTTTAATTTTTTTGTTGCTTTTTTTCAATGCAGTTGTAAAAACTTCTCTCTCCAAATTCCCAACAACACACACACATTCATTTCTGGTGATGCCTGCTAGGTACGCTGTTGTTGGATCTATGTGATGCACAGCAATTGCTTATAGCAGTTCATGACACAACTCCAAGTCTTCAATAACTCAACTAACACATCATTTAAAATGTCAAATGCAGACAATCAGCCGCGTATCATGAAATGAGAGAAGCTGGCTTCAACTCTCGGTTCGGAGTTGAGCAGAAAATGACGTCGTACAACGCGCTCTACGACGGGAACATGCGGCACTTTTTCGAGAACTCGGTAGTTCAGAGCCATTTGTACAGAACCGGGCAGATCGACAAGGCTGGCCGTGTCATTGACCTCGACAAGAACGCTAGCAAGCTGCACATTATTGAGAAGGAGTTTCAGAACGCGGAGAGAGCGGAGGGGAGGAGGCAGAGAGACGAAGAGGAGGTGAGCCATAAGCCGCGAGCCACAACACAACACACAAAAACTAACACAATCCCTTTTTCAAACTAGATGAGGAGGCGCGTGCAGTTGAAAAGACACCAAGCGCTGGAGAAGGCGAGAAGGGAGGAGAGGCTTATTAGAATGAAGGAGGATAGGAAGATCAGACAGGAAATTGTGCTGGCAACTGCTGAGGCGACTGGCCTGGTGCTCCCGAAGAAGACAAAGACAAAGAAGAAGAAGAACAAAATTTATTAATTGGGAAATTGGAATGAGTAGATAGATCTAGCTGATTAACATAGACTGAACATTTTCACACCAAACAAGTTTCTTATCTCTCAAAAACAGATTAATTCCAGCTATTATTATTATTTTTGTCTCCAGTCGAGCACTTGCACGGACAAGTCATGCCGCATAAGTACCAATTGCAAATCGTCGTTTCGCAGCCTCCGTTCCACTTCGGTCTGCAAATGCCAAGGTCGTGCTCGAAGAACATGTAGTCGAGCAGAAGCGTCGAAACAACGGTGCTCAACTTGGTTAACGCATCATCTGAGGGCCCAAACTCGACTGAGTAGCGGTCCGCGTCGGTACCAAACTCGCGCGCGAACGCCTTGGCGTCCTTCGGCCGCAGCTTCTTGATCAATCCCATGTTCTCGCCGCCTAGCCCGTTGACCTCCCATTCGCTCTCTGTACACAGCTCGCAGCAGCCGCCGAAACAAGCAGGCCCGGTGATGTGGTGCGTCGCGCTTTGCTCGAACCCCGACTGGTCGATAGGCATTACCTCCAGCTTGGGTTTCCAAGGTGACTCAAACGCCTTCTCCTGGCGCATCATCAACAACGGGCGAGGCGCCCGGAGCTCTCCAGGCTTGCCCTCCAACCGCCCTTCGTGAAGTGTCATCGCGTCCGTGCACGAGTCCGTGCACGCGCAGCACACTAAGCAGGGCTTCGCTCCGCAACAACCCTGGCGCTCGGCGGTGTACAGAACTTCCTCGCTCGATGTCGGTGTCGCCGGCAATGCAATCTCCAAGAACAGAGACTGGTGTGGGTCGCAGCACACTCTGGGCCAAGTTTCGCTGTTCTCCCGGGCAATGAGGAGAGTTTCCTCAGTCTCGGGGTGCAGCACACGGTAGATGTTCTGCTGCTCGACACAGCCGCAGGTGATGGCCTCGAGGCGGTTCACGTCCTGGTGCAGGAGCACTGAATTCAGTGAAGCGAGCTGAGAGAGCACTTCGTTGGAATTCGGTCCTTTGAGACGAGCATAGCTTGATTGCCTGTTTCGTAGCCCCTCCGGAGGAGCCGAAGGCGATGTTGGTACCAGAACAGGAAATCGTGAATCATAGTTGGGCTCGGGGTTGAATCCCCTTTGGTCAGGACCAACAACAATGTCCTTGTCCTTGATAGTCATTCAAGAGGTTGTTAGTTGAAGTTGTGCACACGATACATTCGAACCATGAAGACTTAAAAAAGTGCCCCAATCCCCCTAAAACCCAAACCCAATGTCTCTTTCAACTCCAACCAATGGCAATTCCACACCGAAACTCGCACCATCCCAAAGCACACCGAACAACACTTCAAGCACGAAAGCCACCAACAACTCGTTCCAGAAGCCCTCCGACTCTATAATCCTAGAAGAGGAGATAGATCCTAATTACGTTCCGTCCGAGTCTGAAGTTTTGGAGTATGCCAAGTGGCTGGGAATGGATCTCACCACCGACATCGATCTCTTCTGGATAGCCCGTGAGGGTCTCAAAACCCCCCTCCCCGAGAACTGGAAGCCCTGCAAGACCACGGCCCCGGAAGAAATTTACTACTTCAACTTCGCTTCCGGCGAGTCCACTTGGGACCACCCCTGCGACGAGTACTACCGAACTTTGTACGAGAAGGAGAAAATTGCCAAGCTGGAAGACGAGAAGTCGTCGGCCGACACCAAGAAGTAGCAAGGAATAATATAGAATTACCAAATTCCTTCTCTAGTGACGACGAAATCGATCCCCATCAATCTGAATCTCAATATGAACCTCAATCTCAATCTCAAACTCAACACAAGGCTCACCCAATCAACACAGAAATATACACCGACAAGTGGACAGATCGTTTCTACGGGAAGATTACAGCGACACACACAAATACCTCTCCTCTTCGTTACACGGTGTGCTGGGACGCAAAACTGGCCCTAGGTCCTGACCCCTCCACGTATTCCGATGCCAACACTGGAACTACGCAACTTTATCATTCCGAGATACAGCGAATAACTAAGCGGATGAGGCCAGTGTCACCTCCCCTCTCGATAGTTGCGCCAACGATAAACAAACGTCAAAAAACCTCCTCTGCCGCCTCCTCGTCCTATTCGATTCCGCCCCCTCTGACCCCTGGCATCCCCCAATTGCGAAAAACAGCCCCAGCCCAAGCCCCAACCCCCGCTCGGACAATAAAGCTAACAAACGATTTCCTCCTTTCCATGCTACTCCAATGGAAAATCACCGAGTCTCTATTTTTGAACTTGGAATGTCAATTAATTTATTCTTTACACGCCCACCAATGGCTTTGAGATCTTCTCCACCCAATCTTTGTAAAACAGAATGCCCATTTTGATGTTGGCTGCGTCTTTCTCCGCGTCGACCTCCCCCGAGAAGGTTTCAGCTATGGACTCCCAATCGAACTTGCTGGCTGACTCTAAATTGTCGGCAAGTCTCAAACCGATGGCGCCCCAATCCTCGGACAGCTCATTTGCAAGATAACCAACGATGTCGAAGCTGGAGCTGGGCGACTCATCCGTCCGGCTATCAGTGTTCTGGCTGGCCGCCTCGTTCATCCTCGCCGCAAGTTGCGTGAAGGCGTTCTGCCGGTTGCTGTTCGTTGTCGGATCGGTAGCTGTGTCCTCTGGAGAACACGCAGTTTCTGCTTTATATGCGTCGACTTGGCAATACTTAGCATTCCCGCTGCAGGAGCCGTAGCCATTGTCGTAGTCCCAATAGCAGGTGGCTTGAGGATCGAAAATGCCCATATTTGTAGGAGGAATGCCCTCTTCGCAGAACGTGGAATTTTTATTGAAATCATAGCATTCAACAACGTTGCCGTCCCAAGCACAGGTATCAAAACCAACGCACTCCTGCTTGATCTCGATCGTCCAGTCAATTTGAGCTAGCGCCGAGGAGATTGCAGCTCCTCTAGTGAGGAGGGTTGTCATGGATGCAGAGTTTGTTGTAGACTTTAGCCAGGATGAAACCGAAGGAAGGAGGGTGACAGAGTCTATGGTCAGATCTGCATTTATGACTTTGAAGTACGCAACTATAATGAATATCATCGAGATTAGTGAGAACACGGTAGTGCAGAAGAGCAGGGTGAGGATCACACAGAGTTTTCCATTTGTGGAAGGCTTGTTATCATTGCTGGTTACACAGTCAGTTTCGGTATTTGGCCCAGCAGCCAGACCATGGTAGTCCATCATCTCGCCATTGTTTTGACCCATGGTAGTATAAACTGAAGTTACGATTTTTTTTTTTTCAAGAACACACTTGCAAACCGGGCAATTTGTATCTTGATTGGCTCTAGCGCAGACTTTACCTTCGCAGCAACCTACGGGGGAGACAGCCGGAGATGGAGCGAGGCATTGATTGGTTTGTCTGCGGGTACACAACACGCATATCAGAAGTCCCAACGATGTCGATAATAGAAGAAGGTTTTCACGAGAGTCCGTCAAAGAACACCCGCAATGGGCTATGAAGCAAATAAGAGCAGCTTTTGAGCACTCATACGCGAGCATAAAGAATGAGATGCGGCACTGAAAATAGAATGAAGCATTGCCTCTCCCGTTCGCAGATGCAGGTTAGCAAGCTAGTCCCCCTGCTGTTCTTTATCACCGATCTCAAGACAATCTGCGTAGGCAATCAAAGAAACGCCAAGTTTCTAATGGAACCTCCGACCATGGCTGCGTACATTGCTGGCTTGGAAAATATCAATTCATTTTAATTTTAATTCACGGCCTACATAATTTAACCAAACCACTTTTGCATTTTCGCTTTATCAGCATCAGACACCACCACCCTGTCCACCAAAGCGACGCTAAACTCGATTGAATTACCGCGCAAATCTTTCCTGGAGAGCAAGTTCTTGAAGCTATACGGCCCTCTGCCGTCCTTACTGTCTTTGAGGCTCAAGACTACGCGCTGTCCGTTCTTAACGAGAAGGGAAAATTGGACAACCGCACCCGGCTTCATATTCCCGTTCGCGTCTTGCAACAGCCTTTTCAATGTCTCATAGCCGAGCGTCCTGCACACTGCATTAACCGAACGCAAATCTTGGTCTATCAAAGAAGCCGCGGCGGAGTTGGCCGCAGAGTCGTTTCTACAGAAGCGAACGGCCGTGTCGTCAACAACGCCAGTTGGAATGGAAGACATTATAGAGTTCAGTTGGTCGGTGAAGTCAGTGCTGCTCTTAACTAAGCTAGCGACTATTTCTCCAAGCATTTCTTTGTCTTCTGCTTTATTTTTTTGGCTCTTCTTTTTTTGGCTGCTCTGTTCCTTTTTGACTGAATCCGCGAGAATCTCAGCATTGAACGATTCCTGAGCAGCTTGAAGGTTCTTTAGGGCCTTTTCCACCGGATTATGCTCTTCCACCTCATTATCACCCAAGCCTGACGCAGTTGCGCCAACTCCATGACTCGTTGGGATTTTCTTGGTGAAATGTTTGATGTCACTCTCCACTTTAATTGCCCATCCTTTCATGGCTTGCGCGCCGTCGGGCTTGTGCCAGAAGCCGCCAGAGAGAGGGCCACGGCCTGTGATTGGGTGACTATGATCAAACAGCCTACTTCCATACTCTTCACGCAGTACTCCCAACTTCTTCTTTCCCTTCAACCCTGGCCCAAGCCCAGGCATATCTTCTTTATCAAGGCATGCAAGCCACCCAAGTACTTTAATTGTTGCTTCTTCATCCCTCTCATGAGTGCCATCCGGTCCCCCCAATATCTTGAACACCGGCAAATTAGTCTTGGAGTTAATACCCTTCCTAGGTTTGGGGGGAACAATATCAGTAAACTGAGCGGAGGCCGAATCGGTTGATTTGCTTTTCTTTCTCGGGGTTTCTACCTGGTCTGGCAAGGTTTTTTTCTTGGGTTCACGGCTTAAAACCATCTTAAAAAGGTAATGCTATAAGCATATCTATATCTAAAATTCCTGGTGTCCAGTGTGCCAGTTGTAACGAAAATAAGAAATATTTTTACAATAATGAAGCTATTTATGCAGTTTCCCCCCCCTATTTGCAACAAGCAAACCCCATCAATAATGCCAAGAATCATGTTTACCAGAATCATAATAGGGTTCATAATGGCCACACTGCTGCAACAAACAACATCTGCAATCTTGGACTGTAAAATCGAATTAAAAAATTCTCCTCCCCCTATACAAACTCATGTACGGGACGCTTACCCTAACCCCCAACGATGGAGCAGAATAGTCGGTTATTCGAGGTTGCTACCTTCTTGTTCCAATAACGACACATGTTTTCACGAGCATGGTCGTACACTTGAAGTGTTAGATCTCCCCCCCCAATCCCAATCCCAATCCCAATCCCAATCCCAATCGCAATCCCAATCCCAATCCCAATATCAATCCCAACCCTACCTCCTCTCCTCTTCGCGGTGGTCAAAATTCTTCCAATCCTCCCACCACGACGAATTCTACGCCACGCCAATGACCACCCCCCTCCCCCCGGCAACCTGCCACCACTTCAATTCCCCGGTCTACGTTGTCAACCTCCTAACCTGGCAGGTCGGGCACCTCCTTATCGACATCCTCGAGCCCCTCTTCAACATGATCATCAATGATCATCCCAACAATAAAAATGCCACAGCCAACCACATCTTCATCCAAGTAGCTCACCCAGCCGAAAATGCGATTCTCCAACATCTCATCGCGCGTGACTTGTACACTGATTCGGTGGACTCGCCGTTCAGCCTCCTAACCAAGCTAAGCGACAACGTTGTCAAGCCGTTCGCAGCCCTAGACAGCGATTTTGAGTGCGTGACGTTTGAGGAAATTAATCTTGAGGTGGATGTCTGCAACACGTACTACAGCGTTGGCCACGACAAGAATATAGCAAACGATGAGCTAGTCGAGAACTACGCGAGGCTGCGGCAGTTCCTGACCCCCCCTCTCCCTCTGACTCTCCCTCTCCCTCTCCCTCCCCCTCCCCCTCTCCCTCACCCTCTCCCTCTCCCCCACCCCCCCGAAAGCACAATAACGATTATAAAACGAACATCAAGCCGTCAAATAACAAACCTCCACTCATTGACATCAAGCCTCCACTCACACCTCCAGCTCACGTACCCTTCCACACCGATAAAGATCCAAACAGTTTCCCTCGAATCGATGACCTTCCAGTCTCAAATACAGCTGTTTCGCTCAACTGACCTGCTCATCGGATCTTACGGTTCGGCGATTCACAACGTCCTGTTTCTCCGCGAAACGGCCCAGGTGCTGCTGCTGCTGCAGCCCGGGTGGTGCGACTACGCGTGGCCGTACGCGTTTCAGGCTGAGGTGTGCGGCGTCGGTGCGAGGGTGTTGTGCTCGAACGAGAACGAGGAGGAGGAAAAGGCGTTCAGGTGGACGAATAGAGCGTGGGAGTTTGGCCCTTGGAGGACGAAAGACAGCAATTTTATAGTTGACGAAAGGGAGTTCATATCGGCTGTTGACGTGTGGTTAACCCGAAGAGACGACTGGTCTAAACAAGAACAAGAACTAGAACCAGAACTAGAACAAGTTCACCCCCCAACCATGCTGCAACCGCACGTTTCAGACCTCAGGATTACCCCAGGTGATTGAGCTGCAAATTGCTATACATGGCTACATCCACTATTGAACTAACCTACTCAACTATTTTTGGCTCGCTCGTTTCGCAGATCTAACCTCCCCGCACCTCGCCCGAGTGATGCTAGTTGTCGAAATTCTCATTCTCGGCTCGCTTTCACCATCAATAATCGACTCTCTCGCTTCCGACACCACTAAACTTTGCCTGAAGATTAACGATTTTGACGACGACGGCGGACCAACTTGCGTTAGCTCGAGGGACTTTAACGAGTTTTCCACCCTGGATTTGTTGGTTCCGTTCGGGGTGACTGTGGGATTGGAAGTGTTTCTCACCGGCGCTGGCGCAAGCTCCTCCAGCACGTTCTTCTTCATCACACCTGGAAGATCGACTGACGGCCTAAAATTCAGTACCATCACGCACGTAAAGGATACTCCGGTCGAAACCTCGGAAGACGGAGTTAGGGACTATATTGTCGACTGGCAGCATTTCCAGAAGAAGGAGAACAAAAAGTTTAGCCTTTTCACTTTCCCGATTGCGAATGAATTCGAATTCGAATTCGAGGCGAACCTGTCGAAGCCGACAGAGTTCCAACGGAAGCTCTCCGAGCTCTTTGCGCTGTGCGAGGGGAAGTACGGCAGGGGGAGGGCATATCAGTTGGCTTCGGAGGTTTTCTACAGCGCGATTCGGTATCAGAACGAGTTGTTGAATGTTCCGCACATCCAGAAATTACCCAACGCATCGAACCCCTTCGTCTTCCTGCACCACGAGAAGACCGCCGGGTCGAGCTTGAGAAGGTACATTACCCAGGCGGCGGTGAAGAATAATCTGGCATTTTACGTTCCTTGCTTCGACGGCGAGGGGAAGTACTGGGAGGATATCAGGTGTTACGGGTTCGACTTAAGTAATGCGACGGTTGAGAATGGGAACGGGAACAGGAACGGGTTAGAGGTTATTGGGGGACATTTCATGTGGAACGTTTGGCAAAATGAAATTGAAACTGAACAAGGTGAGCGAGCAAGTTTGTTTGGACCGTCCCTGAACAACCCCCCCCCCCCCTATCACACAAAGATGCGCGTGGCCGAAACCGCAAACGTGTGTTCAAATTTGAGCGCCTAAAACCTCCATACGTTGGAGTAACGGCCGATTCAGTGATTCGCCCTTTTTTTGCCTTTTTCTAAACTAACACAATCGCCCACACAACTGAAACAGAAATTGACCCAGCGTGCTTCGTCATGTTTAGAGATCCCGTGGAAAGGGCAGTTTCGTTGTACTATGAGCGGGTGTATCCAAGGGAAGACATTGGACAAACAATGATGAACGATTGGACAATTGAGGAGTTTAAATGGCTTCTCACCAACTTCAAATCTTCAGCTTGGGGCATCTACCGCGACGAAGGAATGTGCAACACGCTCTGCATGATGCTCCTCGAACGAAATCACCACAAGGGCCGCACCCCCGCACAAGTGCAAGTGCAAAAGCAAGCCCAAACATTTTCACCCGCCGACATTGAGTTGGCAAAATCCCGCGTCGACAAGTGTGTTGTCGGCCTGCAAGACTCGTGGCAGGAAACGAAGCGACTGCTGTTTCACTTCTACCCGTGGCTCACATTCGTCGACGACGTCATGGCAAACACGGGAATGAAGAAAGCAGAAACAACATCAAATCTAAAAGAGGAGCTGAGGATTGCGCTTGAAGAATGCAACACGTGCGATGGGGAGGTTTTCGAGTACGCGAAAGAGCGATTTTGGCAGCTAGTAGATCACGTTGATCTTGTAGAAAGAAATACCGAGTTTAATTAGAGTTTTCAACATAATTCATTTCAACATTTCAATAATCTCCTTTCGCTTCGTTTTTCGTTACGCCCAAAACAGGCCGTCCAAACGGATCCCAGGGAGCCGCTCCCCCAAGCCCCCCCCCCCCTCCATTTTTCACCCCCCCGAGCCCACTAATCGGTGCCGCCCCCATGGACTTGCCTATTTCTCCCAGCTGGCTTTCTAGTTGAGACGACGGCTTCCGCATGGGCGCAAGATGGTGAAACGCGCCAAGCGATTGCTTGTCGGATGCGGACGTGGATTTTTTAGCTTCTTCGCCTGAACCTCCATTGTCATTGTTCCTTTCTTCGCTTTTGTCTTTCCTCTTCTTCTTCTTCTTTTTATCTTTTCGTTCTTTTGTCCGACCCCGATCATCGTCATCATTGGCATTGCCTTTTTCTGCGCCGAGCGAAACGAAGCGCGTTTTAATGAAGCAAGCACGAGCGAAACAAACGGAGCGAGCCAAAAACGAATTGGGTGGGTTAGTTCTGATGAGGATAGCAAAATTATGTCTGTAGCCATTTCATTTCGCGGGTGTTGATTCATCGCGAGAGTGTCATCGTCTTCATCAAGGCTCGCTCGCTCACCTTCGTTATTTATTTCGGGCCCGTTGTTTGTTGTAGTTGTTGTAGTAGTATTAGTTGTGGTTGATGATGTTTCTGATGGTGTTGCTGTTGCTGTTGCTGTTGTTGATGTTGTTGCTGCCACTGTTGTCGATTCCACAGTTGTTGTTTCTTCGGGATCAGGTGACTTGGACTCCGCAATATTTGCTGTGGCTGTGGTGGATTGAGACTTAGCCAAGGTTATCTTTCCGCCGTTGTCGTTGTCGTTATCCTTCGCCTCGGCCATGTCAATCGCGTGCTCTCCGTCCTCCAAGCTCGCGTTCAACTCCTCCTCGACCATCTTTGCGTTCCGAGCCTCGGACATGGCGATGGCCTCGCTGAAGCCAGCCCCCATTGTTTCCTTCGCCTCGCCAGCCTGCATTGACAGTGACATTGACATTGTGTGGTGGTTAGAATTGTCCATATTCGAGCCAAGGTGAAGGTTGCGGATTGCAGGTCCGACGACCTTCAGCGTTGACTGGCAAATGCTGGGGGTCAGATTTTGGCCAAAAGTAATTGGTTTGGCTTGAAATTAAAAAAAAATCACGCACCTGGCTAATCCTCGCCTCCATTTCAATCTGCATGGCTTCGGCCGTCTGCCAAATCGACACCTTGCGGAGCTGCTTCCAATCTTCAACTCCCTCGCTGTACGCTCTGATCTGGTAGCCCCTCCCCTTCCCGCTAACATTCGGGAATTTGGAGTCGAGGAGCGGCTGCTCTCCGCCACCTTCCTGAAGCGCAAGGTAGTACACGCCTCCGAAGTAAATGGAAATTGTAACCAGGCCATTTGGGTCGTAGCACTTACTGCACATGATCTCAACGTCCTTGTGGGCAATCTCCGACTCTCGATCCCCCGCAAACTGAAACTCAAAGAAAGACTGGTTCGGGTCCCCCTCGAGCCACTGCGAGATCGAGTCCCCCAGCCCCATTGAGCTAAGCCTCTCCACCAAGTTATTCAGCACGCCCTCCGCCCCAATAACCTCCGCCTCCATCACCGGCGCAACCTTCATGGCGAACTCGAGCGGCTTGACGAACGGGCTCCTCGTCGGCATTTGGCTGACGTCGCACAGGAACTCAAGCCTGCTCTGCTGCATCCTCAGCGCGGGGATGACATGAGGCAGGTCGGCCAGCGTTATCGTCGGCGTGAGCTGAACGCGACCGCTGTAGCACCAGCTACCGAACCTGAACAGCGCCGTTCGAAACGTGTTCTGCTCTTCGTCACTCCCACCCCCAACCCCACCTTGCTGCTTGAACACGCAGTAGCTCTGGACGTAGCTCTCCGAGCTCAGGTTTTTGGTTTTGGCAACTTTCGGCGCCAGGATCTGGCTGAGCTTTACGTCCTGCGCCAAGCTCTGCCACAGCGTGAGTTTCGACCAGATGTCCTGCGAGGGGTGGGAGTTGTGCTCGGGGGTGTAGGAGGCGAGCTGCGAAATGTTTTATTATGAGTTATGGGTTAAATTTTTTTTTCATTTTCCCATTCATTTCCATGTCATACCTGAACGCCCTCCCCCTGGGTGCTCACGTCTGGAAACCTTACGTCAAGCAGCGGCTGGTCACCGCTGCCATCCGCAATGCTGATGTAGAACGTGTTCTCAAAGTAAATCGTTATGAACACCAACCCCCTCGCATATGTCTTGCTGCAGATGCACTGAATGTCGTCCATGAAAGAACTACCGTGACCGTGATCGTGATTAGGGACGAGCTCGAAATACGACTTCGCCTCGTCGTTGTCCATCCACTCGTACATGGTTTCCATCCTTTCCATCTCGTCGTTGACTCGGTCGGAAACGAGCTCAGAGGCGATGAAGTCCTGGGCCTGCTGCATGTAGTCGAGGGGGGAGGAGAAGTGGGAGGACCGGGGGATGGAGGTTGCGTTGCAGAAGAAGCTCAGCTTTGACTGCTGCCTCTGCAGCACCGGAATTATCCTGGGTATGTCGCTCAGGCTCATTTTCGCATTGTCGTTGTCATTATTAGGGGCGCTTTCGGCCGGGGCAGCAGCAGCAGCATCCCCACTACTACTACTACTACTACCATAGTCAAGCGTCACCTTCCCCTGGTAGCACCAGTTCCCGCACCGGAAGAGAACGGAGCGCTCGCCAGAGTACACGTCCGAGGAGTTCGCTTCGGGCTTGCGGATCAGGTAGGTTTGCTGGTAGCCTCGCAGCGCCGTGGGAGCCGTGGGGGGATTGCTGGGTGGGGTCCCAGGGGCGGCACCACCTGACTTGGCGTTGGAGGAGGAGGGGACGTTGGAGGGGGATTGGGCATCCGAACGAGTTCGGGAGCGGGGGGAGTCGTCCTCGTCGTCACTTCCAGAGTCGAAGGAAGCTGTGGGACGGTCGCGGTCGTCGTCTGATTCAGAGTCTGTGTGGTGATAGGTGAGGGGGGTGGATGAAAGTAAAGGTAAGGTAATGAGGAGTGAATGTGAGTGGAGTGTTTAGCGACTGAAGACTGAAAAAGGAATTGGCTGGAGAAGGAGCTCACCTGACACGTGCGGCATTGTAAGAGGTCAAGGAGAAGCTTCTATAATTAGGGGTGAGGAATTGTCTGGGGGATGGCCTGCCGGGTGGGAGTAAAAGTTTTAGTTAAATATTTAATATAATTTTTGGTTGTGGGACGGGACTGGTGGGATAGAACTTGGGAAATCAAGTTCTGATCAAGAAAGAAAGATTGGAAGTGAGCCGTGGTGGGAGTAAGGAAAGGAAGGGAGGTTCAGAATTTTAAAATTTATTTAAAAAAAACATCAAAAAGTTATGAAAGTTAAGAATTTCCCATTTCGCACAGGTGCATGTTCCTCCGAACACACACACACAAGCTAACACATTATATATCGCAGATGATTCGAATCCAACTTGTTATAAGTGTCTTGGTAACGATTTCAAGTGTTGACGACCATAATAAATCAATAAAATTTACTCTTCGTCCCCCTAATTTAATTTTTTAAACGTCCACCTGGTTGGGGTGATTTGAACTGGGAGGTGGGCTGGGGAGAGGAAGGAGAGGATCTCGGAGGTGACGTTGTAGCCGCCGTTGTGCACGCACTCGCCGAGTAGCCTCATAACTTTCTCGAGGGGTGAGGTGTTTTCGTTTGGCTCCAAGAACGACACAAATTCCCACTTGTAGACGATGTGGAGAATGAGGTTGAGAATGGGGGTGAGGCCCGTGAGGTGGTACTCTCGGCAGGGGGTGAATCTAACCGTGTGGTCTGTGTTGGCCGAAACAATGAAGTTGGAATCGGCCGTGATGGTGAGCTGGTTGGTGTCGAATTCCTGCTCGAACGTGTGCTTGAGCTCGAAAGTCTCAGCATCCCAGATCTTCATCGTTTTGTCGTTACCGGCACTCACAAGAACACGCCCGTTGGGGGAGTATGAGACGCTACCGACGAGATGGGTGTGAGCCTGGTCGATGCTCTTCACCAAGCTTCCATCGGCAGGGTTCCAAAATTTAATGGAATCATCGTAACTTCCCGAGCAAAGGAGTTTGCAGTCGGGAGAGAACGAGAGGGACCTGACGCTGTAGGTGTGGCCCTCCAACGTGTGCGCTAAGGTGGCATTTCCCTCGTTGAAGCTGTAGAGGTTGATGGACTTGTCGACACTTCCAGTAGCCAGCTGCTTGCCGTCGGGGGAGAAGCACACTGCAAAAATCCAATCCGTGTGATCCTCAAGCACTTGCACTCTAGCCCACTCGCCACCCTCCCCCGGCTCCGACCAAATCATCACCTTCTTATCTCTTCCACCGGAAGCAATATGGGAGCCTGATGGAGAGACGGTGACGCAATTAACAAAACTATTGTGTCCCTCCAAGGTCTGGACCAACTCGAGGGAAGGGCTGAATACCTTCAAACCACCATCTCCACCCCCACCATCATAGCCACAAGCCACAAGTCCCGAGCCATTCGGAAGATAGCAAAGACCATGGACACCATAAGCAAAAACATTGTCTGCTTGATATTCTACCTTGTTGGAGCTGGTCGAGTGGATGATGATTGATCCGCTCAAACTACCCGATGCCACATGACCGTTACTCCGCAACGCCACGCAACGCACATCATAATTATGCCCGTGGAGGAGGTCCATCCTCACAGACTAAATTGAGAGGTGGGACGAGGGCCGAGGGGTGTAGCTGGCTAGTGGGAGAATATAGGTAAAAAATTTAGTGCTTCTTTATAGAGCGGTACCGGCAATGTGCCTTGATTGGTTTTCTATTTTCCAGATTTCAAATTTTGTGCACTTTCATATATATCATCGCAAAATAATTGAATATCCCTGTAAAGCCTTTGTCAGATAAGAACCTTATCACATTTCGCCCCTGGAATTTGCTTCCGCCCATTTCAATGGATGTAACTGTCGACGATGCGATTTTGTATTTGGATCAGGTGAAAATGGAATTGACTGATCGTCCATCGATCTACACTGAGTTTTTGGAGGTGAAGCTAGCGAAGCGAATGAAGCCCCAAATGAAGAGTTTTTGAATGAATCTTCTAACTCGCTTGCATGCATGGCGCAGATCATGAAACAGTTCACTGCACTTCGTGAACTGAAAAAGGTTTGCTGTACTTCAGATGTGATTTTTGAAATTTTGGATGCTCGTAATCCCGTTCGCGCTGGTGCAATT
>BRYC01000171.1:26590-53357 GCA_030267985.1 Parmales sp. scaly parma | reverse complement strand
ACCCCCAACAGCTTGTACAAAAAGCACAAGGCGCCTGTTCTGATTCCTGTCGCCCCAGCCAGGAGGATGTTCGGAAGCCCCAATTCATCTGTGTCAATGGAGGTTAGCAGCTTGAAGGATAGGTTGAGGAAGGTTAAAATGGGCGAGGACGACTTGTGCAGAGGGGAAATGGACAAGGGGGAAGCAAATCCAAACGAGAGCGACGAGCAAGAACAAGAGCAAGAAGTGCAAGAATTGGGTGAGGAGTTCGGATTCGAAAAGTTGTTCAGTCCAGTTCCCCCAAAAGATTCACAAAGGCGCCCAAAGAAACCGTCACCTAAGATTCTTCCGAGATTGTTGGTGGGCTAGAAAGGGGCTGGAAAGCAAACTACATGAACGCAAACTACATGAACGCAAACTAATGAACAGAAAAAACATTTGGAAATATCACTAAGTTTTTAGTCTTTAAGTTGGGTTCAATCAATTTTGAGGGGCCCGCTCTGACTCTGACTCATCCTCCTAATCCTGTTCGACTGCTGCTGGTGTAACTCGCCGAGCTTAGCAAGAGCTCCCAACACGAAATAAGCCCCAACACAAGCTCTCGCAACCTCCTCCTCCTTGCCAACCCACCCAAAAAGGTTTGTGAAGACGTGGTAAAAGGTGGCACCATGAAGGGCGCTTTTCATCTTGAGAGTTAGCCCACGCTCCAGGGGGCTCAAACCGACGCTCAGGGGCAGGAAGCCGCCTCCTGCTCCGGCCAGGAATCCGCAAAGGATGGGGGCAAAGAGGGGGAAGGAGAAGACGTTGGTCGGGCCGGAAACTGCAGACGAGGCGAGCAGAGTGGCCTTGACCACCGCTGATGCTCGGAACGCTTCCGCGAGTGGCTGGCCGAGAAAGTTGAGCAGCAACGATTCGTTGAAGACGTCTCGGACCAGGGGAAAGAGGGAGATGACTAGGAAGGTGGCTGTGAAGAGAGCCGCGAAAGTCTCGTTGTACACAGGGGAGTTGAGAGGGGCTACGCCAAGGATGGAAGGGACGAGGAGGGATCCGCCACAGCAGGAGAAAAGGCAGGTGAAGTAGTCATGGAGGCTGAAGCTTGGGCGGTGTTTGCAGCAAGAAGTGAGGATGAAGAAGAAGCAGCATAACAGGTAAATTTCTTCGGTCGGGAAGTTGAAAAACTGGATCCACCAAGTTTCGCTGAGGTGGGGGGGATCCTGAGAAGTTGTTACAAAATGAGGAAAGAATTTGGTTAAATTAAAATCATCGTGTTTTTTTTTCGGGAGCACGATGAAGGGGGTGCGTTAAGAGGCAGGCAAGGGGGATGAAAACAAACATCGTGGACCACCCACCTCGAACGGTTGCTTACTAAACAGGCCCATGAGTGTAGATTTTGCAGATAAAAAAAAATTAAATTAATTAAAATTTTTCATTTTCTGTCGACTGGCTGTCCACAGAATAATAAATCACAATTTAACGTAAGTCTGCTAGTGCTATAGTTCTATACACATGCTCCTTCCCACAATCCGTCTTTTGCTGCCCCCCACCCATCATTTAAACCACAAGTCGCGTCCAACGTGTCCCACGTTCAGTGTCAATCTTGCATTCATTTCAGTTATGTTCAGATATAGTCACACTATTCCCAGTCACACTATTCCCATTCATTGTCACACTCACTCACTCAATAAATCCCCCCCCCCCGCTCCCCCCACCCCCTCCCCCCAGTCAACACCTTTAACAACCCCCTTTAACAAAACCAACACTACATTATAAAAAATGGGAAAGGAAAAAGTTCACATTAGTTTGGTGGTCATTGGCCACGTCGACGCTGGAAAGTCCACCACCACCGGCCACTTGATCTACAAGTGCGGAGGAATCGACAAGCGCACCATCGAGAAGTACGAGAAGGAGGCCGCCGAGCTCGGCAAGGGCTCCTTCAAGTACGCCTGGGTCCTCGACAACCTCAAGGCCGAGCGCGAGCGCGGGATCACCATTGACATTGCCCTTTGGAAGTTCGAGTCTCCCAAGTACTCCTTCACGGTTATTGACGCCCCCGGACACCGTGATTTCATCAAGAACATGATCACGGGGACCTCCCAGGCCGACGTTGCAGTTCTCTGCATCGACTCCTCCCAGGGAGGGTTCGAGGCGGGCATCTCCAAGGACGGGCAGACCCGCGAGCACGCCCTCCTTGCCTTCACCCTCGGGGTCAAGCAGATGATCGTGTGCTGCAACAAGATGGACGACAAGACCGTCAAGTACGACGAGAAGCGCTACGAGGAGATCAAGGCGGAGGTGTCCGCGTACCTCAAGAAGGTCGGGTACAAGCCCATGAAGATTCCTTTCATTCCCATCAGTGGATGGGAGGGAGACAACATGGTTGACAAGAGTCCCCACATGGCTTGGTACAAGGTGAGTTAAGATGAGTGTAAGATGAGTGAATTAATATATTTATAATATATATAAAACAAATATAAAACAAAACATACAAAACGTCACACACTAACACTCCCCCCCCCCACCCCCCCAAACACACACACACATTACAGGGACCTTACCTCCTTGAGGCCCTCGACCAGGTCACCCCCCCCAAGAGGCCCACCGACAAGCCCCTCCGCCTCCCCCTCCAGGACGTGTACAAGATTGGAGGAATCGGCACGGTGCCCGTTGGCCGCGTTGAGACCGGAGTCATCAAGCCCGGCATGGTCGCAATGATCGCCCCCGTGGGAGTCACCACCGAGGTCAAGTCCGTCGAGATGCACCACGAGTCCCTCGCCGAGGCCGTCCCCGGGGACAACGTTGGCTTCAACGTCAAGAACGTTGCCGTCAAGGACCTCAGGCGCGGCTACGTTGCCTCCGACAGCAAGAACAAGCCCGCCGGTGGAGCCGCAGTCTTCGAGGCGCAGGTCATCGTCATGAACCACCCCGGGCAGATTGGAAACGGCTACTCCCCCGTTTTGGACTGCCACACGGCGCACGTCGCTTGCAAGTTCCAGCTCATCAAGGAGAAGATGGACAGGCGCAGCGGAAAGGTCCTCGAGGCGAACCCCAAGTTCGTCAAGGCCGGGGACGCCTGCATCGTCGACCTTGTTCCCTCCAAGCCCATGTGCGTGGAGAGCTTCACGGACTTCCCTCCTCTCGGGCGCTTCGCCGTTCGCGACATGAGGCAGACTGTTGCTGTTGGAGTCATCAAGGGGGTCACTGTTGACGAGAAGACCATGAAGGCCAAGAAGTAAGGGCCACTGAAGGGTGAAGAAGGAAAAACTAAGGATTGAGGAAGAGGCTAAAAATGAAGAAAAACAACAAATAACAATAACATTGAGGGGGATAACATAACTACTAAAAACAGGGAACACTTTCAACTAAACAAAAACAATTCAATTTCATTGAAACAGCATACTTTTTTAGCTACTTAAAACTGCAACACGCCTGAATTGCATCAAGACTCTCCGGGGACCGAAGACAAAACTTCAACTAGCATAATTATCATTTTCGTCACTTAAGTTCGGGCCTTCAAGTCTGGCCTTCAAGCTGCTGATTTCAACCGCCTGCAGCTTTACCAAGGCTAATAATTGCTTTCTAGATTTCCACCTGGTGGGGGTGATTTGGACGGGGAGGTGGGCAGGGGAGAGGAAGGAGAGGATCTCGGAGGCGACGTTGTAGCCGCCGTTGTGCACGCACGAGCCGAGCCGACACATTACCTCGTCAATATAACCTGTCAACCGAAATTCAGTTTCATGTTGAAAAGACACAAATTCCCACTTGTAGACTATGTGGAGAATGAGGTTGAGGATGGGGGTGAGGGAAGTGAGGTGGTACTCACGGCAGGGGGTGATTCTAACCGTCTCGTCCTGGTTGGCCGAAACAATGTAGTTGGAATTGGCTGTGATTGTGAGCTGGAGGGTGTTGAATTCCTGCTCGAACGTATGCTTGAGCTCGAAAGTCTCAGCATCCCAGATCTTCATCGTTCTGGTGTAACCGGCACTCACAAGAACACGCCCGTTGGGGGAGTATGAGACGCTCAGGACTTCATCGGAGTGAGCCTCGTCGATGCTCTTCACCAAGCTTCCATCGGCAGGGTTCCAAAATTTGATGGATCCATCGTCACTTCCCGAGCAAAGGAGTTTGCAGTCGGGAGAGAACGAGAGGGACATGACTTGGTGGGTGTGGCCCTCCAACGTGTGCGCTAAGATGGCATTTCCCTCGTTAAAGCTGTAGAGGTTGATGAGCTTGTCGTTACTTCCAGTAGCCAGCTGCTTGCCGTCGGGGGAGAAGCGCACTGCAAGAATCGCAATCGTGTGATCCTCTAGCACTTGCACTCTAGCCCACTCGCCACCCTCCCCCGGCTCCGACCATATCATGCAATCATTTCCACCTGAAGCAAAGTGGGAGCCTGATGGAGAGACGGTGACGCAAAAAACAGTACCACCGTGTCCCACCAAGGTCTGGACTAACTCGAGGGAAGGGCTGAATATTTTCAAACCATTACCCTCAAGACCATCATCGCCACATGCCACAAGTGAGCCATTCGGAAGATAGCAACCACGCAGTTGAGAGGACTGGCATTCTCGGTGAGAACACCAATCATTATTTTTCAGGAGTCGATGAAGATGCTGGAATGAAGGGGCAGCCTCACTTTTTAGGGGGGCAACTGTATCAATTCTACTTTGGTGTTGAGTAAGGTAAACACTAAGTAACCCAGGTGTGTTAATCGACAAAAACAAAAACTTGATATATTTTTGAAATTCTCAAGAACATGTAAACCTAATAGAATGACCTCCTGGCTCGTTATTTTGTTAGCTACATTCGCACACACATCGGCTCTATCAACTCCGTCAACTCCGAATCTGTTGCTCCATGGCACCCAGGGTAGCCGATCACCTTTGGTGAATTGGTTCATGTACGAAGCCTCCATCCCTTTCACGATAGCTCAGCCCCGCCCCTCCCCACACCCTTTTGGGCAGATACCTTGCCTTGTCGACAACACACAAACAAACACACATGACGGAATAGTTCTCTTCGAATCCGGAGCCATCCTCCTCCACCTCTACAAAGAGCATTCTGCAACCCCACCAACTCCTGCAGAATACGCATCCGCGCTCTCCTGGGTAATGTGGGCCAACGCCTGCCTCGACGGAATCTGCTTTAAGGAGAATGAGAATGGCCAGGTGACCGGAACTTCGCTCGACAGGCCCAACAAGAGGATCGATGTCCTCGAGGCAATGCTGGCAAAGAACGACTACATCCTTGGAGGCGACCAACTCACCGTGGCTGACGTCGCCGTTGCAAGTTACCTCAACTACGTGCCGCTGTTCA
Source organism: Parmales sp. scaly parma (assembly GCA_030267985.1). NCBI lineage: Eukaryota > Bolidophyceae > Parmales > Parmales sp. scaly parma. Next base: position 48,065 of record BRYC01000171.1, on the reverse strand, counting down.
ACCGAAACGTCAACCTTTCCAAAATCCCCAACATTGTCAAATACATGAAAAGAACGGCGGAGCGCGCACATTTTGGGGAAGCTTTTGGCGAGGGGCACCAGCAGCTCGTCGTTACAAGCTGCGACGAATGGCTGAGTGGTGGCGGCACAGGGGGGGGGTTTAAAACGCCGAAGCTCTTTTAATCTAAATTTCAATATTCTTCAATTCTAACCAATAAATTACTATTAGAATATAGAGATTTCCTACACAGAATTACACCGCAAGACGAATCACTGATGTGGCAAATCTAAACCATAATCCGCCGCCTGCCGTGCTGCTCCTTGACCGAGGGGTCGATGTAGCTGGGGTCGAAGTGGCTCCCCACGCCAACCCGGAAGTCTAAACTGACTCGGGTGGAGTTGGACTTGTTGGGAGGAACAAAGTGCTTCTTCACGGTGCCGTGGAACATGGATATTTCCCCGTAGTCCACCTCCAGCGGGTGGAAGTTGTCGTCGCCCTTCTCATTCTCATTCTCATTCTCATTCTCATTCTCGACCCAAAGTGTCGTGCAAGTTTTCCGGTAGTCCGTGAGAGGCATCCAGAAATTCACCTCGCCGAATTGGTGGCCGTACACGTCGTCGCTGTGCGTCTTGCAGCGCAAGTCGGAGGGGATTTGGACCCGCAGCGTCGGTGGAAATTGAAAATGGAATTCGATTTTCCCATTTTCACTCTCACCCAACAACAACTCCTTCAATTTTGGCAGCACCACACCTACCACGAGCTTTTCATATGCGATCAAGAACTCATCATTACTTTTCACGGCCTTGTAGAGAGCTTGGCGAGCCTTGAAATTGTTGAATATCTCCTTCCTGGGTGTGAACGATTCTAAATCTAACTTGTCTGGGTGAAAGGACCCAATTTTACTCAGCTCGGGGCTCGACAAGAATTTGACGGCCTCCCCTCGCAGGTCGTGAATTTTCGTGTCGAATTCAAAATTTGTTGCTTTTCTGATACTACTCGGGAGGGAGGTGGGGGGCGGTAGAGGAGGCAAATATAATACAAACCGAGCAATGAACTCGAGGTAAATTTTCAAGTCGTCAGATCTCATGGGAAAGTGGTGCCCACCTTCGTGTTGGTGAATCTCGGCATTAGAAAACGTAGAGGCTTCATGTAGGGTCGAGGCGGGGGCGACTACAGCATCACTTTTGCCCACTACATGGAGTGTGGGGAGGTCACATTGTGTTGAGGGTGTTGAGGGTGTTGAGGGAAATGAGGGAAAATCGGGAGCGGTGACGGACGGGGTTGCAACCAGGATGGCAAATTTTAGGTCCGGAAACAGGCTGGCTCTGGATGGATGGTTGGCTATCAATTGAGCGACCACACTGCCCTGTGAGAAAGCCAAGATGCCATCCCATTTTGGTGTGCAATTTGCCAACTTGTCTATTACGGTGGTGAGCTGTTGGCAGCTTTGGTCAAACCACCTAAAAGACTCGTCAGAGCCTATAGGCCCATTCGTTGCTCCGGTGGAAGACGAGATTGTGTGGCCCATTTTCGCCAGTTTTCGAAGGAGAGGAGATATGCTACGCCGGAAGGTTTCGTGCGATTGCTGAGCACCGTGGAGGAGCAGCAGGTGCATTGCTGGGGTGAACTTTGAAAATTGTAAATTTGAAAATTTCACATCACAAAATGCCTTCCAATGAGCACCACAAGTTGCTCAAAAAGAGTGATTGGCCCTCTGTACTAGGAGCCATGCTTAACCCAGATCGGGACTTAGATTTGCTCATGAGAAAGTACAAGGAGAGAGATGAGCATGGACGACTGCCACAGCATTGGATGGCAGAGAAATCTCAGACACACACACATACTCTTGCCGATGTGGGCGTGCATTCGATTGGCTACAATATACAGGCCCTCACCACACGAGACAATAAAGGCGAAACTCCCCTCGACATTGCCCGTAGGAGTGGAGCCTGTGCTGAGATCATCGGCTTGCTCTCCCTCACTCCCGAGGAAGCTCGTAAGTTGGGTTGGAAAGGGATGGCCCGTTTGTACGCACCAGTGGCTTATTGGAGGCATGAGATGCTTGAGTGGATCAAATCACGATCGTGGGCAGACTGTCACAAGTTCATCAATGAGCACGATGAAGAGTTGGTGCATGAAGTGCTCAAATTCAGGAATTCTGAACTTCTTCTATCCACTGCTTGCAATAGCCAGGTATACAGCGACTCCCTCGTGTTTTTTGCTCTTCGAATGATCCATCGGAACCCACTTGCCCTTACTGGAACCAATTCCCAGGGCTACACTCCTCGGCAGGCTTCCGTGAACTGGAATGCGTGCAGGGAGATCCAAAACGTCCTCCGCCTCTCCCCCATTTTTTTTTTCGTCGGCACCTACAACTTCCCTACCCTCCTCCGACAACACCTCCCCAAACAGTTCGTCGACTCGTTAACAAACGTCGGCACCTTCAACACCGTCTGCCAGTTCATCAGGCACATGAAGTACGACAAGGCTGAGCTGAACAAGGTGGAGGACGTGCTGAAGAAGCCGACCCCCAAGTGCGACGTCTGTAAGAATACCACGACGAAAGCTTGCGCACGGTGCAGAACCACTTCCTTCTGCTCCGCCGAGTGCCAAAAGTCCGCTTGGAAGAAGCACAAGAAGACGTGCAAACGCCCAACCACCCCTCCCGCCACCGAGGCCGACCTCCGCACCCTCCACAAGGGCATGAATTTCCTCAATCGGTGCATCCAGGAGCCTGGAGCTGGAGACGGACCCACAAGTGTGGTGGTGGAGTTTCTGTTCCCTAACAATTAAAAAAAAACTTTACTACTAGATTTGCAAACAGCCCCAGAACTTATATTTTTATAGAAGAAACTGGAAGATAATCCACCAGACCGAAATTGAGTAATGCCAGTCCAGTTTGTTATGACCGCTCTGCCCCAAATCTACCCCACCCCACTTCACCCCACCTCAACCAACCCCAACCGCATCCCCACCCCCCCCCTCTAGAGCGCCTTCGAGTTCTTCTCGGCAAGCTTCTTCGCGGCCCTCTTCCTGGGAGCAATGATGAACCTCTTGACCGCGAACTCGCAGAACAAGTAAAGATACGACCCGTACATCAACCCCCCCGCCGCGACATTCTCCTTCGTGATGGCGCAGCTCTCGTTGCCCTTCCACAGCTGAATACCGCTCAGCACGCAGACAGTTGTTCCGACGAACATTTGGCTGATCTGCGCAATGGTGATGAAGCCCGGCGCCAACCACTTGGGCTTCATGTTGACCGCCATGAGAAAGTAGTAGCCGTACATGATCACGTGCACGCTGAAGTTCATGGCCGTGAAGATCAGCCCCGTGCTGCTCTCAGTGGCCAGGCAGTGCCAGCAGAAAGTTAAAACACTAATGTGGTGGTACCAGTGGAGGAAAATCAAGTTCTTCTTCCGCAGCACAATGAACACAGTGTCGATAAACTCGGGGACTTTGCTCGCCACGAAGAGCTGTATCCACAGTCCAACCGCTCCGTCGCCGAACTGCGTCGCCGCGGGGGTGCACAGGTTCTCCTCCAAGGTCATTGTTGTGAGGTTGTGCAGCAAGTGGGGAACAGTTCGAACCATTCCCATGAAGGAAAACGTAGACAGGAACAAGTTCCAGTACGCAAGCGGCATTTTCAGGTCAAATGCTGACCTGGTTGCCATGTACTTCTTGCCAAAGTAGCAGTAAGAAAGATAGAGGGATACGGCGGTGAGTGGAATCCACCAGTTTTCCTTTGCAGCAGTCTGACCATTCACGTAGGAGAAGTTCTTCTCAAAGTTGGTGTAGAACATGCTCAAGCAAGGGTAGTGCTGGAACAACTGTTTGAACTCGCCTTTGGGTTTGGCCAAGTTTTCAAGTTGGTGATAAAATGAATTGATTTGAATTAAAGTGAATTGGAAGAGCAGCGAAAGGTTAGTTTGAGCTCTAAATTTCGAGTCATTGGAAAGGGAGGGGCTAGCGATGCTCACCATACTTGTTAAAATACTGCATCATCGTAAATTGTCCTTTTGTTTTACGCTTTAAATTTTTGGTTTCTTTGGCGAACCAGATTTGAGGAAAAATTGGCTCAGACTCGAATACCATTCGCTAAATTTTTTGATTTTATAAATCCCAGTTCTCAGCCATGACCACAATCACACCCTACATTAATGCCAGAGGTAAGCCCTACCGACCCTATCGACCCACCAGTGCAATATTTAAACCGGGAAGCTCCTTCACCTCCCGTCCTTGAATCTGCCACTCAAATTCTCCAACCCTTTCCTCACCTCCACACCACCCAACTAACACCCCCCCGCCAATCACACACACGCCTGTCCACCCCGCGCCTCTTACGACTCCGCTCCGCCCTGCTACTACTCAATTCTAGGCGAGGAGTTCACCCAGCTCTTCCAGCACTACCCCATCCTTTCTCCCCTTTACACCACTTGGGAAAAGAACTACGATGCCCTTCCCGGCCACGAGATCATCCTTGGAAACACTTGGTTTCCCATTGCTCTCGTAACGGCCTACATGATCTTCTGCTACGTTGGGCAGAAGCACATCATGGCCAACCGCCCTGCATTCGACCTGAAAATGCCTCTTGCGTACTGGAACTTGTTCCTGTCGACCTTCTCCTTCATGGGAATGTTCCGCACCGTCCCTCACTTGCTTCACAACCTCCACTCCATGAGCATGGAGGAGAACCTGTGCGCGAGGACCACCAGCTCCTTCGGAGATGGAGCGGTTGGGCTGTGGGTGCAGCTGTTCGTGCTGAGCAAGGTCCCCGAGCTGATTGACACTTTGTTCATTGTGCTCAGGAAGAAGAACCTGATCTTCCTCCACTGGTACCACCACGTCACGGTTTTGCTGTTCTGCTGGCACTCGTACGCCGGCGAGAGCAGCGTTGGACTGTTCTTCGTGGCCATGAACTACAGTGTGCATGCGATCATGTACGGCTATTTTTTTCTCATGGCGGTCGACTTGAAGCCCAAGTGGTTGGCGCCGGGCTTCATCACCATGTGCCAGATTTCTCAGATGGTCGTTGGAACCACGGTTTGCAGCATGAGCGCATACCAGCTGTTCAAGGGCAACGAGAACTGCAACGTCAAGAGGGGTAACGTTGCGGCGGGATGTTTAATGTACGGGTCGTATCTTTACTTGTTCTGCGAGTTCGCGGTCAAGAGGTTCATCATTGCTCCCAGGAAGAGGGCCGCGAAGAAGCTTGCCGAGAAGAAGGCGCTTTAAAAATAGAGGGAATAAATAACTTGGGGGCTGGGGGTGGAGTGGGGGAGGGATATAACAACAACACGACTGACATCGATAACATTTCGTTGTGGGCTGTTATCGACCGTCGAATTCTAAATTTATATAATTCGGGGGATCCTTTAATTTATTGAAATACTATTTGCATTATGCTGCTCTTCCTCCTTCTCCTCGCCCCGCCCTCGGCCTCTATCACCTGTTGCGGCAAAAACTCGTCCGAAAACCATTTCGATTTTCCACCATTCTGGGTGTTCTTGAAGCACGCCTGAACTCCTATCGATCGAACTGAACATTTCCCATCGCCAAAATTGCTGATCACCCATCAAAAAGAACGTCCACCCCTCCCTCCAGTTTCTTATGTACCCGTACATCACTAACTACTATGTTTCGCCGACGAATCTCACACAATGCCTCGAGTGAAGTTAGGACGGAAATGGATGCGTGGCCAGCAGCAAGCCCCTTCTTCTGGGAGAGGACTATAGATTCACCCGTCACCAGGGGGGATACCATTTCAGCTTCTTCTTTTTGATTTGAGGTTGCTGAATTTGGGGACTATCATTTCACGAATCTGATTGATCGCCCGATCAGCCTCAGCTTGGGGAAGGGTGGAGAAGGGGGGAGGGACGAAAAGGCTAATTTGCTGGTTGTTGAGTGAGTCAAAATTGGCAGGATAATTGTTATGATGATGATTTGTTGTCTGTGCTGTTCCAAACAGCTCACCGGTTGGGAGTTGGGAATTTTGGTTGCATGATTTTGGTCAGGGGACATCGAAGGAAGGAGTGGGAATTTAAGTTGGGTGGGGTTGGGGACCGATGCAATCACTCTCAGTTGGATTTTATTAGTGAGCTTGCCACCATGTGCATTAAGTTTTAAGTTTTACTTTTTTAACTTAACTTTTTTTTAACTTTTTTAAGATTTATATAGCGAAGGAAGGAGGTACACCCACCATTTTTAGTTTATATGGATACCCCCAACCTCAATCGAATCCCAGACGCAAATTTCAAGCCGCAGCTTCCCACAGGTCCTATGACAGATCTCGCCTGGAGAGAATCTGAATTAATGAACAAGCTTCGAAAAACTCTGGTCAAACCCTTCAATGACACAACTCTGAGAAAGAGAAAAATCAAGATGCAGTCCACCCTCATCACCGGGGAGGCGATTCTCCTATCCAAAGTTTCCGGCCTGTGCGTCGGCCACTCGACAGCAGTCGTCCTTGCCAGCTTGGAAGATCTTGCTGTTCGTGACCGGTTCATGAGGAGGAATAATGCTACCTCTAGCTTCTACCTGGAAAACCTTGTCCTGGAGGCTATCCACGAGAACCACGACGTCCGATATTACGCGTTGAAGTTCCCGCCCCCAATGCGCGACAGGGAGTTCCTCAATTCTTCGGTCCAAAAGCAGATTGACGAGGACACAATTGTGGTGTGCGACTTCCCCACGATTGTCAAGAGGCACCAGACGAAGGATACAAAGGAGAACCGGGTCAGGGCGGAGGTCCACCAGTTCTATCAGATGAAGAGGATTGCCGAGGGCGTTACGAGGTTCGACTTCTACGTGAAGATGGATATGAGGGGCAAAATGCCCAAGTTTGTGATCAACCACATCCTCCCCGTTTTCATGGGCTTTCCCCTTACGCGACAGTCCTACTTCCAGCACCAGCGCAAGCTCTCTATTCTCGACGCGGATGACGGCAAGCGCATGGGAATCATGCTCTCCTACAAGGCGAGCTCAAAGGTGAGCGAGCGCGCGAAATTGCGCTACAAACAACTAAGCCTTCAACTCCAAAAAACTAAACCCACTCGCTCTCCAACGCAGAAACAGACAGAAATCATAGTAAAAAAATTCTTACAGGACAATGTAGCGCTAAAACAGCTCATTGAGAATGAGTTTCCGGCGTTTGGTGAAATGCTGCTGAGAATAATGGCGAACAAGCTCTTCAAGAGGGTGAAGAAGGGGGAGGAGGAGATTCAGAGGGTCATCAGCGCGCAGGGAGGTGGGGGAGACAGGAAAACCTTCGGGAGGGGTATGTTCATTTCCAGCTCGCTCTCGCACACCAGAATAAAACCTCAAATGTCCTTCGGGAGGGGTATGTTCATTTCCAGCTCGCTCTCGCACACCAAAGTAAAACCTCAAATGCCTCTGAATGTGAAGGAAATCACCAAGTACGAAGCAGCAAGCATAGGGAAAAAATTCGCCATGTTCCTCCTCACAACGACAGAGCCCACGGCAGCAGTGCAGGCGTGGAAGCTTGATCAGCCGAAATTAAACCCATTCTTTGATCAACACCCGTTTTTTGTCCCAATGATGAACCAAATTGCGAAGGAATTGCTTGCAAACAGCAAGTTGGGTTTGAAGTGGCGGGTCGGGCTTGGGGCGGGGTTGTCAATTATGGACATGATAACTGACGCGGGGGTAATCAACACCTACCGAGCGAGCGGGAACACGGCGGGTGCTTACTCGCTGATGGCCATGATTGGCAGTAACATGGCGGTACAGCTGCTCATAACGTATGGCCAGAACAAGAAGAAGAGCAGGTGGGAGATTTTGCGAGAATTCGCGTTCGTCGTCACATTTTTGAAACCGGGAGTGGACGCGTTCAGAGTGGCGACCGGCCTTGTGGACGAACATGCGACATACAATCCTCTAGTGGAGATGGCTCTTGGAAAAGGTGCTGAGCTCGCGTTCGAGAGCATACCCGGGGGGCTCCTCCAAGCCTACTTTTTCATCAATTCCCCGGAGAAGACGGGTTTTCTCTTGATTTCGATTTTGATCAGCACCCTGACGACCGGCTTTACGAGCGCCATGATCTCGTACGACATGGAGGTGTCTGTAGCAAACAGGAAGGAAGTACCGTTGTTCTACGGCTACATCAAGGACAGCAACACGGAACGAATTATCACATTCATTCTGCAGGTGAGCGAGCGGGAACGGAGCGGGGGGGGGGTTGTGAAAACGAGCTAAACTAACATTTTATTCGCTCGGCGCAGATTCTGCTCGCCAGTTTCCACAACCTCAGCCGCACAATCGGCACCGCGTTACTGCTCTCAGTGAGCGAGAGGCTAACGTTCGGCGTAATCCTGGCAGAAATGGTTTTGTACCATCTTTACAAGGTGGGGAGGAGGGACTACGTGCTTTGGATTCCTGGCCTTGAGGGTTTTCTAAAGTACTTGTGCGCAGGCGTTGTCCACAGCGTGGTGAAGGCTCTAGTAGACTACACAGGTGAGCGAGCTCTGCGAAGGGCGGGACTAAAATTCATACTAAAACCCCTCCACCCCCACCCCAACCGCACTCCCCCCCCTCACAGGCATGATTCACGCTCGTGGACCGAAGCTCGCCGGAGGAGCTCTGTTCTCGTTCCAGACGATTGTGAGTCAGTGTTACCCCTTCGTCGCGCTGCACGTATACAAGACGAGCGATATAAAGGACAAAGCAGACGTGGCCATGCTGAACACGGTGTTCGTCATCTTGGCCAGTTCGTGGTTCCTGTGCGTGCTCGCATTCCTGAGAGTCACCAACAGAGACTTCTGGCACACCTTCTGGTCGACTGCAACGGGGTGGCAGTTCACCGTCGACTCGTTCAAAAAGAGCGAAGATCCCGAGACGAAGATGCTGACAATCTTCGAGAACCACAGCAGCTTCACCACATCGATCAAGGACAAGGTGATCACTTACATGCACGCCAACTGGGCGACGTGGGTGCGAACAAAGCCGGCGTGGTTCACCCCAAAGTTCATCGCATCCGTCGGCGACGAATTCATTCCAGGCCGCGCCCTCCAACAGCTGAACGAGGCGGCAGCAGGTGAGCGAACGAAGCGAGCGAGCCTTGATGAAGACGAGAATATTCGCGATGAAGTGCGCGAGATGGCTACAGACGGCTACATCTACATCCACTACTAAGCTAACCCACCCAATTTGTTTGGCTCACTTCACTCGTTTCGCTCGTCCTTCATTAAAAATGCGCCTCGCTTCGCTCGGCGCAGGTGGGGCACGGGAGAAGCTACAACCAACAACAATTTCGTCCACGAAGGAGGTCGTCATCACGCTCACGACCGTCGACACCATGACTGACGTGTACATGATTTACCTGTACAAGGTGAATGGCCTTCACAGCAACGCGAACACGATGATCGCAATGATTTCCATTAATACGTTCATCCAACTTGTTGGTGTGCTAGCTGTCTACAACAAGAAGGGTTGGAGGACCGTGCTGAAGGAGGGTCTTATCACGCTGCTGTTTTTGAGGCCGTTCGTTGATGCGTGGCGCGTCCACAACAAGCACGAAGATTCCGAGACAATCCTGGAGCCCCTCCAAGAAATGATACTGAACAAGGGGACGGAACTGGCGACGGAGAGCATCCCCGGCTGCGTGCTGCAGTGCTACGTGCTGCTGCTCAACCCCAGCCTGGGAAGCAGCAGGTGAGTGAGCGAGCGATGCGAGCGAGCCTAATTAAACAAAACAACTAACATTTTTCCTCTCGTTGCAGCGGGGCAATAATTTCGATTATTATTTCCGCTTTCATGACTGGGCTAACGAGCGCCATGATCGCCTACGATTTTGACACAGATCAACCTCACCGCGCTACTCAGCCACTGTTCTACGGGTACATAAAGAACGGGAGCGAGCAGAGAGGGCGGACGTTTTTGCTCATGACGATGATCAGCTCGCTGCACAATTTGAGCCGGAGCTTGGGTTATGCAATTTTGGCTGTGGTTGATTTGAACCTGGCGCTGAAGTTCTTCGTCGGAGAGGTGGGGGTTTACCTCCTGTACAAGCTGCTCAGGAGAGATTTATACTGGTGGATCAGAGTTGATGGAGCCTTGAGTGTCATTGCGGCTTTTATAGTGCGAACGTTGGTAAAGGTGATTACGGACTTTACGGTGAGTGAGTGAGTGAGTGAGTGAGTGGGGACGTGCGTGCGAACTGCTTTTTTGAGCGTTCTAATCTTAATCATATCATTCCGCGCAGGGCTGCATCCACTTCCGCCACCCGTTCGAGCTCGGAGGGGAGGCGTACTGCGCGAGCATGATCTGGGCGCAAATCTTCCCCTTCGTAGCGATAGGATGGTACGAAGGAGAAAATAAGGAGCGGTTGCAGACCTTATTGTTCATTTGCTTCGGGCTATGGTTGATGCTGAACGGGCTGTTCTTCGCCTCCATCGAGAGGAGCTTTGTGAGGACGTTCTTTACGAGGAAGACGGCTTCGAAATACACTGTCGAATTGTTCCGAGACAGTGAGGATGCTTTCTCGAAGTTCGATGCAGCCTTTGATAATCGACGGAGCTACATCGCCGAGTGCGAGGACGAGGTGAAAGAGTGGATGGAGGCGAATTACGAACTCTTGGTTGGAGAGGAGTGGTTCATCGTGGAGAAGGTGCCGGACGATTTTCTCCCGAAACGGATTTTGGGCGAGTTGAACGAGTTGGCAATTTTTGAGGGCAAATCAGGCCGAGAAAAAATGGAGGCGACGACACTGTCGTCCATGAAGGAGATTATTATCACGTTGAGCACGGCGGACTTGATTAGGTGAGCGAAAAGAGGAGGAAGGAGGCACAAAACAAAATTTAACCCCCACGCAGCGACTTTTACATGATCAGTTTGTACTTTTCGGAGGGCTTGGACGACAGCGCTACCTCAATGATTATACTGCTGTCCACAAACACGGCCACTCAAATGATCGCTGTTTTGTCCTTCTACCAGAAGAAGAGTTGGAAGCGGCAAGCGCAGGAGCTCCTCATTACGATTTTCTTCCTCCGCCCCTTTGTTGACTGCTACAGGGTTAAAGCTAACGTGAAGGACGATACGATGTCGCTCGATGCCGCAGCGGAGATGTTTGTGAACAAGGGAATAGAGCTGGCAACCGAAACGATACCCGGTTGCGTGCTCCAGTGCTACGTGATGCTGATGAACCCAAGCTTGGGGGGTAGTGGAGGTGCGATTGCGAGCATTCTCGTGTCGGCTCTGACCACGGGACTCACCAGCACGATGCTCTCGATAGACATTGACACGGATCCTTTCAGGAGGGGGATGCAGCCTCTGTTTTATGGCTACGTGGATAACGAGAAAAGGGGGTTGACGTTCTTGCTGATGACGCTAACCTCGACTTTACATAGCTTGAGCCGCAGCCTGGGGTACGCAATCTTGGCGGTGGAGGATGTGAGCCTTGCGCTGAGTTTCTTCTTGGTGGAGGTGAGCGAGTGAGCGATGGAGCAAGCTACATTTTTTTACTAAACAACTAACATTCGTTGGCTCGCTCGGCGCAGGTTGGAGCGTACATGCTGTTCAAAATCTTGAGGCGAGACTTTTATTATTGGATTCGCGTGGAGGGCGTGCTGAGCATTGCAGTGGCGGTCTTCGAGAGAACGCTAGTCAAGGTTGTAGCAGATTTCACGGGCTGCGTGCACTTCCGCCACCCGTTTGAAATGGGGGGTGCAGCCTACAGCCTTTCGATGGTTTGGGCGCAGATAATGCCCTTCGTAGCGTTGAGGTGGTACGAGGGGGAGAATAAGGAAGACCTGCGGTTGCTGCTGGGGGTGAATTTCACCGTTTGGGTGGTGCTGAACGGTTTTTTCTTCCTGTCAATAGAACAGAAGTTCATCCGAACTTTTTTCACGAGGACGACCGCTCCGGAATACACGGTGCAGTTGTTCTTGACGAGCGAGGACGACGAGAGCAAATTCGACGCGGCGTTTGACAACAGGGCAAGCTATATCGGAAGTTGCAGGGAGGAGGTTAAAGAGTGGGTGAGGGTGAATATTGATCGGTGGCGGATGGAGAAGGCTGATTGGTTCAAGATAGACAAGATTCCTGATGAAATGCTCCCGGCAGAGGTTCTTTTGGGGGAGGGGGGTGCGAAGAGGAGGAACAGCAGCGTGTTGAGCGCAAAGGATATAGCCCAATTTGCGGAGGATTATTAAAAATGTAGGAGAAGATTCAAGCGCATTTTAATTTTTTTATTTCTTCGGCATAGCTGTAAGAATGTATTTGTGTTAGTGTGAGAACTCGCCAGAATTTTCCATTCCCCCCCCCACCCCCAAAATGAAATCATCATCCAGTTCTGACAAGAAGAATTATCGGTTATTGAAGGGAGGTTAACCCAACTCCCGTAGTCTAACATATGTATTTGTTGGCATCATTTGAGATCATTTTGGGCTCGCACGCACACGCACGCACACGCACGCACACGCACGCACACGCACGCACACGCACGCACGCACGAGCAAAGCACCTCGGGGAATACAAACTATTTCGATCCTCAAACGTCGCTGTGATAAAGTCAGCATGTGTTCAGATAGAGCTAATTTTTTTTCGTCATTGGTGTGCCCCCACCCTACCCCACCCCACCCCACTCCCCTCACTTACATTTTCCGTTTTGATTGTTTTCTATTCTATTGTTTTCTGTGTTGATTGTTGTTGTTGTTGTTGTTGTTTTTGCTATTGTTGTTGTTGTTGTTGTTGTTGTTTGTTTGGAGCTGTCATGCTCAAGCTCAAGTTCCCCTCTCCACACAATTCAATTCACGCCCGACATTCACGCCCGACATTCACCCCCACACCACACACCCGTCACCCGTTAACCCACCCTCGCTCCCTACTCTCCCCTCCCCTCCCCTCCCTACTCCTTCGAAGGGCAGTCCTTAGAGATATGCCCATCCTGCCCGCAGTTGTAGCAAGCCTTGTTCCCAGCAGGGGCCTCGCAGTCCTTGCTCAAGTGGCCGCTCTTGCCGCAGTTGAAGCACCTCCTCTGGGACATCCTGAAGTCGCGAATCTTGGTCGCGTCCCTCTCCTGGTCGCAGTTCCTGGCAATGTGGCCGGTTCCGTTGCAGTTGTAGCAGGTCTTCTCGGAATCGTCGGTGGCCTCGCGCTCGCGGGGCTCCTGGGGAACGCGGACGGGCTTCTCCTTCTTCTCGTTCGAGCACTCAGCAACGAGGTGGCCAAGCTCGCCACAGTTGTGGCAGCGCTTTGGCTTGGGCTTCCTCACTCGCTTGGGGGGTCCTTCAGACATGTTTTTGTTTTTTTGTTATTCTGTGTGGGTGGGTGGAGAGGAAGTGGGAGAGGAGGTGGGAGAGATGAGTTTTTTTGTCCAAGGTGAGGGTGAATTGTAGGAAAAAAGGGTTCAAGGGGGTTGAAGGGGGTTAGGTTAGGTTAGGTTGGGGAGGGTGTTTTTGGGGCTGCTGGGGGTGAGGATTCACAAGCAACGAGGATCGGGGGGTGGATGGGGGGGTGAATGGGAATGGGAGGGAGAACGCCAACACAAGTTTGGACTCAGCTTGGGGATGTTCGATCGACGACCACAACCACCTCGAGATGGATGTGGGGACAACGGCTCGGTTAGGGGGGTGTATGAGGCAGACGGAGGCCTGGGACATGTCAAAATCGGCACTATTAGCACTAACCTTGATTTTTATAATGGGAGGACCCAATTTTAAAAAGAGCAAATTTCTTTCAAGGTTCGCAGATACTTTTCCATTATTCTCTCTTCACGTAAGTTTATACGTTATTTTGAACTAACATACCTTATCCTGCATATGGTAGCTCCTTTCTGTGGGATTTTAAGACGGATTCAACAATTCCTTTCCCTTCATCAAAAAGGTGTCATTTTAACCCAGAGTTTTTAAAGCTCCCCCCCACCGTCATTTTCACCACATATTCTCTAACTAACACCCACACCCACACAGATTTTAATTCTGCCCCCCTCCCAACCAGCCTTGTCCATAATGTTCAAACTGCTGCAAACACTCCTTCTCTCATTCTTAGTCTCTACTGGCTCCAGCAGGTCTCGCTCCGGCAAGTCTAAGAAAACCAAGAAAGGCTCCTGCCCAACATTGGCCGACCTCGACCATGATGGGGAATTCCTCACCGGATCCTGGAAGGGATGCTTTATGCGAATATCCATAGTTGCAATGAACTTCACAATGGCCGACAACAACACAATAGTGTTTGGCGACCCCCAATTTCTGCCCCCAATCGCTCGTGCTATAACAGCTTCAAGATTATCCAAAAAAGAAGGGCCAAATCATGCAACGAGTTTCCGACCTGTTGGGGATCCTGTGGCTTGCTTGGCTTGAGGTTGAATCATTTGAACCATTTGAACCACCCGTTCGTGTCGTTGATGATATCGAAGTGTTCGGGCTGTGGGATGCGAAGAGCGAGTCCATCACCCTTTCTGCTGCAGATTTGATCGGCAACAACGACGGGGCCCACAACGAACTCAACTGTGAAAAATTCACCGGAGATGGTTATGAGGGGAAGGCGTTGAGGTGCCATTTGCGTATGAATTTTGACAACGAGGAGAGTTGGATAAAGCACCAGTTGGATTCTTCCGGTCTGAGAGGCACCAGATGGTTCGCGGTGGAATCTTTCACGTACTTTGTCCCGGTGGGGGATGAGTGTCCTTGCGAATATTCGTATTAGGGCTGTGACATGAGGTTGTGTCTTGGGAAAGGGATGAGATGAGTGAAAAGAAAGGAAACAGAACAGAAAAGACAACTGTCAAGGGCAAAACATAACGATAGTAGGAAAAGCAAAGAAAAGTACCAAGTTAGTCAAGAGATCCTTATTTCTAAATTTCCTTTGTTTATGATGTTTTGTTCAAACCACATCCTCTACCTCATCCTCTACATCCCCTACCTTCCGCTTGCACAGTTGATTTTTATCATCTCCCCCGTCTACACTTGTATTGCCGAACAAGCCCGCAATTGCCTTCTTCACGCCCACCAACCAACCCTTTATCAAATATACCACCCGCCCACTCACATTCCTATCAACCCCCTCACACTCTCCCAAATACCTTGCGTACAAGTAGCAGTTCCACATCCTCCCATCTATAACATAGTAATCAACTATCTCTCTAACTCTTACGAATTTGTTCTTCTGTGCCGAGCGAAGCGAAGAAGGTGCGATATTGTGCGTGTTTATAATAAGCACAGATGAAGCGAGCGAGCAAGAATGGATGAGTAGAATAATGTTAGTTAAGTAGTGGATGAAGCCATGATCAGCAATTTCGCACGTCGCTTCGCACATCGCTTCGCACATCGCTTCGCACGTCGCTTCGCACGTCGCTTCGCACGTCGCTTCGCTTCGCTTCGCTTCGCACGTCGCTTCGCTTCGCACGTCGCTTCGCTTCGCTTCGCTTCGCACGTCGCTTCGCTTCGCACGTCGCTTCGCTTCGCTTCGCACGTCGCTTCGCTTCGCTTCGCACGTCGCTTCGCTTCGCTTCGCACGTCGCTTCGCTTCGCTTCGCTTCGCACGTCGCTTCGCTTCGCACGTCGCTTCGCTTCGCACGTCGCTTCGCTTCGCACGTCGCTTCGCTTCGCACGTCGCTTCGCTTCGCACGTCGCTTCGCTTCGCACGTCGCTTCGCTTCGCACGTCGCTTCGCTTCGCTTCGCACTTCGCTTCGCACTTCGCTTCGCACGTCGCTTGCACTCTTCTTATTTGCAAGGCTCGCTCGCAGTATTTCGCTCGCTCACCTCGTAAAACCGTATCGCCGGCAAGTTCGTGGTGATGACGTGCAGATAAACGAGCCCGCATTTATCGTTCAGCCTGGCCTCGTCAAGCACCACGTTCAGCAAGCTCGTGGCGAGGCCGTGCCGGCGGTGCGGCTCGCAGGTTCCCAGCGTCATTACGTACGTGAAGAGGGGGAAGGTCGAAGGGTCAGACACGAGTTCCTTGTCCTTGCACGTTTCCGCAGGAATGTTCTGAGTTATCACCACGCCAGCTAGCTCCTCGCAGGAGGAGGGCTCCCCGGGCTGGGTTGTCACCGCGACGCGGGAGAAGAGGGGGATTGGGACGCTCCCGTGTCGGGAAGAGACCATTGAGCCGGACACTGCATTCGTGTAGAACGAGTCGGCGTACTTAACCGGGAAGAGCTGCTCGTGCAAATCTTTAAGGGGGGTGCAGTCGGATGTCAGGAGGGGGCGGAAGGTGATTGGCATGAACTCCAAGCACAACGATGAAGAAAAGGGTCCTCGAGAGGGTCGAACGCTAAGGGGTGAGGGTTACAAATAATATTGTCTGGTGGGAAAACGATGTGTCAAGCGTAACTGGGGATTAAATGGTGGACAGAGTGTCTATATAAGGAGCAAAGAGGAGCTCACAAAAAAGTGAAAAAGTTTTGAGATAGGACCATTAAATCACAACGACATAGCGGAATAGCAGCATAACATGAGCACCCCCTTCGCCAAAGCCATACTTGCTGAATGTGCGGATTCTTGGCAATGGAGGATAGATACTGACCCTGAACTCGCTGTCAGCATAGGTTGGCTGGAGAAACGACGTTCAACCCATGCCCTGGATCCGCGTTCCCTAGCCTCATTTGAGCAGCGTTTTGCATGGGTGACTACAGCGAAACAGAGGTTCGAACAGATTCTTTCCAAGGGCAACTTAGACGATTTAAACTTCGACCTCAAGCTCACTGCTGAGCTCTACTTGGCTCAGCTCAAAGATTACTGGTGAGTTACGCGCGTAGAATAGTGTTGTTGTTGTTTGGGGGAGACCCCGAAAACCCCCTTCTCCGCTACGTTCGGTTCGCCATGGACACAATATAATGGCTACTACTAATGGCTGCTACATCCACAACCAAACTAACATTATTAAATTATTGTTCCGCTCAATTCAACTTGATTCGCTTCATTCGTTTGCTCTTGCTCTTGCTTCATTTGCTCAACACAGCGACAACTTCAAGTACCGCACCTTCCTCTCCTGCGTGAACCGAATGGAAGGCCCTCACGTGGACTTGGTCCTCTACGCGGGCTACCTTCCCTTGAGCACCAAGGCCGACTGCGAGTTCTACTTGGAGTTCATCAAGGCTACCCCCAAGCAGGTGTCAGAAGTGATCGTGCTGCTCCGAACTGGGCTGGAGGAGGGCCGAACCCCCCCCCGAGTGTCCATGGAGGGCGTGAGCGACTCGGTCCGAAAAACCTGCGTGACCAACGGTGGGGGCGGCTTCCTTGATCCTCTTAATAAGATACCCAAGGGCGAAGACTTTGCCGCACTGAAGGCTCAAATCACCCAGGTGAGCGAGCCGCGAGCGAAGCGAGCTATTCACAACTAGTGCATGGTGTTGCTGGCGAGCGGCGAGCGAAGCGAGCCTTTACTAAACTAAACACTATATATTCCAACCAAATATTAAATATTATACTCGCCTCCCTCCCCCCTGCTCACTCGGCGCTTCGCTCGGCGCTTCGCTCGGCGCTTCGCTCGGCGCTTCGCTCGGCGCTTCGCTCGGCGCTTCGCTCGGCGCTTCGCTCGGCGCAGCTGGTCACTGAAACCATACCGGCTGCCTTCACGGAGCTTGCGGATTTCATCGACAACGACTACACGCCAAACTTGCGCAGCAACATTGCCAGCGCGGAGTCCTACCCCGGCGGCATGGAGTACTACCAGTCCTGCCTCTCCTTCCACACGACCACCACCCAAACTCCCCAGGAGGTGCACGACCTGGGCCTGTCTGAGGTCGCACGAATCAACACGGAAATGCAGGTGGTTGCCTCTGACGCTGGCTACGACTCGGTGGAGAAGTACAACGACTATTTGCGGGGGGCGGAAGAGTACTCCCCGAGTAGTGAGAGTGCTTTGCTAGCTCACTACAGGGACATTGCGGGGAGGGTCGCGCCAGAGATGCTCAAGCTTTTCCATGCGAAGGATCTGCCCCGGACGCCGTTCAAAATTACCGCGACGCCCGAGGCGAGGTGAGCGAAGCGTAGCGTGGCGCGGCGGCTGGGAGAGGCTGTATGGTGGACGTTGCGTTGCGGGCGATTTAGTGATTCGCCGTTTTTAAAAGTTTTTTTGGGGTTTCACTTGGCGTGCAGCAGCTTGGCGGGTTTTAATCGCATTGTACAAAATATGCGCCTGGACGAACCAGCCACCGTGTCCAATTCTGAGTGTCTAAAACGGCGTTATGCGTTGGAGTTGTGGTCGTTTTAGTGATTCGTTTTTTTAAGTTTTTTTTGGTTTTCATATTGACGTGCAGATGGCGTGTTTTGGATCGTCCCTGAGCAACCCCCTCGCACAGAAAGACGAGTTTGGCCGAATTAGCCGCTTTTTTAATTTTGAGTGTTTAATGATGTTATGTTAGCGAAATCGCCTTTTTTTTGCCTTTTCAAAGTTATCGCATTGGCGTGAACATGCCTTTGATCTGGACCATCCCTGAACAACCCTTCAACCAGCCACCATGTCCATTCACCTGGCCTAACCCACTCCTACTCATTTCTCAGCGCGGCTACGGCACCGGCGGCGTTCTACCTCGCCGGGGCTGGGGACAGGCCCGGAATTTTCTACGCGAACACTTCCGAGCTTCCCACCCGTCGGCTGTTCGAGTGCGAGGCGCTGACCCTCCACGAAGCGATCCCAGGCCATCACACGCAGGCCGCCGTGATGAGCGAGAACGGCAACCTCCAGGCATTTCAGCGTTTCCAGGAGGACAGGAGGTATTTTGAGGCGCCGGCGAGGTTTCCTTTCTACACGGGCTACATCGAGGGGTGGGGGCTCCACTCAGAGTCGCTGGGGTTCGAGCTCGGCCTGTACAACACTCCGGCGGACCGCATGGGGGCGCTGTCGATGGAGCAGCTGAGGGCCTGCAGGTGAGCCTTGTGGGAAGTAAACTACGACAAAAGCCGAGCGCACTAATTATTAATTAATTCCACACCTCAACAAACACTAACACAAACACAAACACTAACATTAACACATGATATGCGCAGGCTGGTGGTGGACACGGGCATGCACGCGCTAGGGTGGAGCAGGGACAGGGCGCTCAAGTTCATGCTCGACAACACGGCCATGGCAGAGCACGACGCTGGCTGCGAGGTCACCAGGTACATCACTTGGCCGGGGCAGGCTTGCGCGTACAAGGTGGGGGAGAGGAAGCTCAGGGAGCTCAGGACGAGGTGCGAGACCAAGATTAGCAAGGACAAATTTGACATCAGGGATTTCTACGGGTTGGTCTTGAATGCGGGGGCGGTGCCGCTGACCAAGCTTGAGGAGATGGTCGATAATTACATTGCTGTGGCACAAGGGGGGGCGGAGGAGAAGAAGGAGAAGGAGGAGAAGGAGGACAACAGCGACGGTTCAGCAGATTTCTTGGGAACCATGTCCTTCGCACAGTGGTGCAAGTGCTGTGTTGTCCCTGGGAGTCATTTGCTAGAGGGAAAACAATAGAGTGATAAGTTTCTGTCTAAAATTTCACACTAGTGCTACTGACAATGAATTAACCGGTTTATGTATTAGCGTGGAATGTTGTCTTCCTGGAAAATATAGGACGGGGAGAGAGAGGGGATGGTGAAAGTACTGCTAATCATGGTCTGAGGAGTAATGTTCCGTGAGGCCATTTTTTGTTTGATGACGGGGTTCGTTTGGTGGACTCGACTAGAACCTGGTTCGCCTGCAAAGACGTCCATGTGCCGGTAGGCTATACACAGGGCATGGAAAAAATATTTTTTTTTGAGGGCCCACAAATTTCAGTGAATTAAACACCGCTCCTAACCAACCAAAAACCCCAAAATTTACCCCCCCCACCCACGTTCATATGAAGCGTCAGTACGACAACGAGGACAACGCGCCTCGCAACCAGCGTCAACGAAATAATTCTTACAACACTCAGCAGGGACAAAGTCAGCAGCAGGAAGTCTGCTCGTTCTTCCAGCGCGGGAACTGCACGAACTACAAGTGCCAGTTCCTGCACGAGGAGCCTAATGACAGGAGACAGAGGGAGCCCAAGGCGGAGCCGATGCCTGTGTGCCACTTTTACCGTGAGTAGTTATGCAACCCCACATACACTCCACACACCCACCTTCATTTCCACAGACACCACATAAGCGTATGCATGTGCTATCATTCTTCCCCACCCTTTCCCGAAACACCCACGCCGCAGTTACCTCCACTCACTTTCACACCCATACTACACACTCTCACACACACACTAAAAAACACCACCATCACATCATCTATTCCCTCACTAACCCTCACTTACTACCCCTAACTGATTCGTTTCTCTGTTCTCTGCTCTTCTCCGCAGAACAAGGAGCCTGCTCCAACGGCCGCTGCAAGTTCCGGCACGAGTATGAGGAGGGCTACGAAGAGCACCAGCAGCAACCTGCACAAGATCGCAACAGCAACAACCGCAGTGGCGGTGGCGGTGGCGGTGGCGGTGGAGGTGGCGGTGGAGGTGGCAATCAGGGCCGCGAGCAGGGCCGCGAGCAGGGCCGCGAGCAGGGCCGCGAGCAGGGCCGCGAGCAGGGTCGTTATCGCGATCAGGGGCGCGAGTCTGAGCGACCACCCCAGCAGCAGCAGCAGCAGCAGCGCCAGCAGCAGCGCCAGGGTGATCGCCAGGGCCAGGGTGATCGCCAGGGCCAGGGCCAGGGCCAGGGCCAGGGCCGAGGAGGTCAAGGCGGCGGTGATGATCGCCAAGGCCAAGAAAGGCCTCGTGATGGACAGCGTGATGGACAGCGTGATGGTCGCGGGATGGACGACCGCAGAATGGATGACGGTCGCGGTGGTGGTCGTGGTGGTGGTGGTGGTGGTGGTGGTGGTGGTGGTGGTGGTGGTGGTGGTGGAGGGGGTCGTTACAACGACGATGGCGATCGCAACTTCTACGACGATCGCAGCAACAATGGAAACAACAACCGAGAAGCGCGTGAGCGTGAGCGTGGTTCCGACAATGGAAACAACAACCGAGAAGCGCGTGAGCGTGAGCGTGGTTCCGACAATGGAAACAACAACCGAGAAGCGCGTGAGCGTGAGCGTGAGCGTGGTTCCGACTACGCCAGGGGTGATCGTGGAGAGAGTGGGGATAGGGGGGGGCGAGGAGAGCGTCACAACGGCCAAGGCAGCGGCCAAGGCAGCGGCCAAGGCAGCGGCCAACGCAGCGGCCAAGGAAACTACCAAAACAATAACAATAACAACAGCAATGGCAATGGCAATGGCAACATGAACAACAACAACAGCAATAAAAACAACAACATCAGCTACAACAACAACGACAACAATGGCAACATGCCACCCCGCAGCAACAACAACAACAACAGCAACAACAACAACAACCAGCAGCAAAGCAACAACAACAGCAACAACATGCAACCCCGCAGCAACAACAACCAGCAGCAAAACAACAACATTAACAGCAACAACCGTAACAGCAACCAGCCCCCCCCCCAACAACAACGCCAACCCCAACAACAACAAAACAGCCCCCCCCCCCGTGCTGCTGCCAACATCTCCCAACGGCGCAATGAT
>BRYC01000171.1:0-26484 GCA_030267985.1 Parmales sp. scaly parma | reverse complement strand
CCCCACCCCCCATTTATTCACAGCCCGCATCCTCTCGGGCAAGCTCAACTCGATGAAGAAGCGCCAGGACGTCCACGGCGTCCTTGACTGCTTCGGCGAGAATCTCGCCCAGCTGAACAAAATCCACCTGGCGAACATCTACGGCACCCTCGCGCAGAACGTGCGAGGGACCAGGGCCGTTTCGTTCCTCCAGAACGACGACCGCTTCAAGCGCCTGTCCGACTTCACCGTCGACAAGATTCGAAACACCCCGGAGTGGTTCGACCCCCGCGCGATGGCGACGATTGTCTCCTCCCTAGGGAAGCTCAAGATCGACGACGAGCGGTTCTTCGACGAGATCGTCAACCTGCGGCAGGTCATCGTGGACCAGGCGGACCCTCAGAGCTTGAGCAACATCGTCTGGGCGTTTGCTACGGTTGGCTACCGCAGCGAGGACCTGTTCGGCCTGATTTCTGGCGAGTGGGGCCAGATTGCGAGGGACGGAACTATACAGGATCTGAGCAACATTGCGTGGTCGTTTGCCAAGCTGGGGCACAAGTCGGAGGAGCTGTTTGCCGCTGTGGCTGGGGAGACTGCGCGAATTGTCAAGGACGGCAAGCTCCAAGAAATCAGCAACACCTGTTGGGCGTTCGCCAAAACGGGCTTCAAGGCTGAGGAGCTCTTCGCCACGGTTGCCGGAGAGCACAGGCGAATCACCAAGCAGGGCAACACTCAAGGTGAGCAAGCGAAATAGCGAAATACTGAAATACTACGAGCGAGCCTTTTGGAAGACTATTAAGCTAACCCTAACCCTAACCCTAACCCTAACCCAACCCTCGGGCGCAGAATTGAGCAACGTCTGCTGGGCGTTTGCCACTCTCGGGTACGAGGCCGACACTCTTTTCGAGGCGGTTGCGAACGAGCACTCGCGAGTCATAAGGGACGGAAAGGAGCAGGTGAGCGAGCGAAATACTGATACTGCGAGCGAGCCTTTTGGAAGACGAGGATACGAGCCACTAAACAAACTAACAATTTATGCATATATAATTCCACACAATTTTGATTTTGTGTAATCGGCGCAGTTCCTCGCAACCCACCTGTGGGCCTTCGCGGTTGCGGGGAAGCTAAACGTTGGGAAAACCCTGGTCCAGAAGCTGTGGAAGCTGGCGTGCGAATCTCGGGTGAAGTACAGCAAGGAGCAGCTGCAACAGCTCGCGTTGTTCTATGCCGCAGCTCAGCTCGATGGAGCGAGCCTCGACCTCGACCTTGCGACCCCACCCCAATCCCTCCTCGACCAGATTGAGGAGCAAACGGGAGAAATCGACGTCCGGTCACGAGCGCAGCTCGCCATCTCCAAGTGCTTGAACGAGATTGGTGTAGACCACAAACTGGAGGTGTCCCCGTTCGACGACGGCAAGGTCAACTTCAAGACAAACACCATGCTTAACGTCGATATACTGATCGAAAACGTCGACTACCAGAAGGTAGCCTTGGAGTTCAACGGACCGAGCCACTACGTGGTGAGCGAGAGCGGCCAAGACGAGGAGAGCGGACAAACTAAGTTCAAACGAAGGTTGCTGGAAGGGCTCGGGTTCACCGTTGTGGCCGTCCACTGGGAAGATTGGAGAAAGGCAACTGATGCGAAGACGGAGGTAGACTTTTTGAAGGAACTGACCGGTTCTTTCTCCTAAGAACGAAAACGATGGGAAGGGGTGGGAAGGGAAAGGGAAAGGGGGAGGAAAAAATGGGGGGAACTAAATAAACTTTGATGAATTAATTGTAAGAGGGAAATTTGAACCAGAACCAGACGCACCTTTCCTCTCGAGGATATGCCAGAATCACCATCACCCCTACGAGCACCACAACACTGCCAACAACATCGCCTCTATCTACATTCAACTTATCCACAACACCACCCCAAAGCAGCGACAGCACGGTGAATGCCCCTCCATATGCAGCATAGATCCGACCGAAATCATCAAGGGGTTGCAGAGTCGGCACGAATCCGTATGCTACCAGGACTACTGAGCCGAGGATGGCAAAGTAAGCGGGCTGCGATTCACGGATGGTTTGCCATACCAACCATCCGCCCCCAATTTCCAGGAGACCTGCAAGCAGCAGCAGGGCTGTAATTGTTGCTAAGTCATTCATGAGCTGTAGCCGAGAAGATTGTCTATGGCAGCATTGCCGAAAAATAGGTGAATCGTGTGAAAGTACAAAGGGATTGAGCTTGGATTGAGCAGTGAGAGGTATTTTTAATTTCAATTTGTTCAAAATTTTTGTGTGTTTTCCAAAGAACTTCTGCACGCCTGTTTTCTCCCACTAGCCCAGAAAAACACCCCCAACCCTCGTCCCCACCTCCTCCCCTGTCCAATCTCAATTTAGTCTGTGAAGATGGACGAACAGCTCCTCCACGGGCATAATGATGAAGTATATTGCGTGGCGTTGCGGAGTAACGGTCATGTGGCGTCGGGTAGTGATGACGGGTCAATCATCATCCACTCGACCAGCTCCAACAACGTAGAATATCGAGCTGACAATGTTTTTGCCTAAGGTGTCAATGGTCTTTGCTATCTTCCGAATGGCTCGGGACTTGTGGCTTGTGGCTATGATGAGTTTGAGGATCCCATCTTGAAAATACTCAGCCCTTCCCTCGAGTTGGTACATACCTTGGTGGGACACGTTGGTGGTGTTGAGTGCGTCACCATCTCTCCATCAGGCTCCCACTTTGCTTCTGGTGGAGGTGATGGGAAGGTGATGATTTGGTCGGAGCCGGGGGAGGGTGGCGAGTGGGCGAGAGTGCAAGTGCTAGAGGATCACACGAGTATTATTTTTGCAGTGTGCTTCTCCCCCGACGGCAAGCAGCTGGCTACTGGAAGCGGCGACAAGCTCATCAACCTCTACAGCTTCAACGAGGGAAGTGCCATCTTAGCGCACACGTTGGAGGGCCACTGCAGCTACGTCGTGTCCCTCTCGTTCTCTTCCGACTGCAAGCTCCTTTGCTCGGGAAGTTGGGATAAATCCATCAAATTTTGGAACCCTGCCGATGGAAGCTTGGTGAAGAGCATCGACCAGGCTCACACCTCTTACATCAATAGCGTCTCATACTCCCCCAACGGGCGTGTTCTTGTGAGTGCCGGTCGCGACCAAACGATGAAGATCTGGGATGCTGAGACTTTCGAGCTCAAGCACACGTTCGAGCAGGAATTCCGCACCAGGCAGCTCACCATCACGGCCGATTCCAACTACATTGTTTCGGCCAACCAGGACGAGACGGTTAGAATCACCCCCTGCCGTGAGTACCAAATCACGGGCCTCACCCCCGTCCTCAACCTCATTCTTCACATTGTCTACAAGTGGGAATTTGTGTCGTTTTTGGATCAAAACGAAAACACCTCACCCCTCGAGAAAGTCATGAGGGTACTCGGCGAGTGCGTGCACAACGGCGGCTACAACGTGACCTCCGAGATCCTCTCCTTCCTATCCCCAGCCCACCTCCCCGTCCAAATCACCCCTACAAGATGGAAGCCACATAAATCAGAGTGAAAAACAATTTAAATAAAATAAATTATTTGATTACAACAGCATAATTGCCTCATCGAAAGACTCAACAATGAAGCTCACCCCACCCCACAACGGCCAATTCCCCACACTGACTTTCGCAATCACATCAACACTCTTGCCCCCCCCCCTACTCAGCCTATTGTTGTTGAATTCGAAGCTGCTGGCCAGGTCGCAGTTGTTAACAATTTTGAGATCCCTCGTGCTCCAGCTCAAGCATCTATCACTGTCGCTGTCACGCAATTTATAACTGTGCGCAGTTTCATTTTCCCTCCTGAAGTTGAAAAAAGTTTTTCTCTTCTTTACCTTGATCAACCTCCAGCTGCTGACTCCGTCCACCTCGAAGTTCATTGTCAGCTTGTTGGTGGGCGAATGCACCCCCCCAACGTAGCAATTGTACGAGAAAATTGCAAGCAGCGTGAATAAAAAAGAGCCGAGTAGGGCGAATTTTGTTATTTGAGCCTGTCTTTGGGAGAGTTTTTGGGCATTGGAAGTCTTCGTGATCAGAATTCGCTCTCTCTTGAGGATGGGAGTCTGGCAACGCTTGGGAGGGGGAGTTTGCATGCGTCGAGGAGTTGGAAGTGTTGCTGTTTTTGTCGGTGTGGGTTGTGTCGGTGTGGGTTGTGGGGAAGTAAAGTGAAGAGGCTTGATTTCGAGCTCAACACTCTCGTTATAATTATAACTACTGTAGTTCTCTTTGTCTTCGAAGCTGCTCGAGCTGCTCGAGCTGGTGGTGGTGGAATTCTTGGGAGTGTCAATGTCGAGCGGACCAAATTCGTCTATAGGGGCCTTCAGAGGCTTAAGAGCAGGTCTCTTGAACGATCTGCTTTTTGGTCGGGATATTTTTGCCCTCATGGCGGATATGTTACTGCTGGAGCTGTTATACGCCATGCGAGAACGGATTTGCTTGAGCATCGTGATGAAATTCAGTTCAAACAAAATATTGTCAACGACAATATAAAATATATGCAAATTTGGCAGTGGTTGTGCCCGTTCAGAAACGCAACCATAAGAACATATTAACTCCATGAGCGCTGTAAAGACCCTAGCCCATGTTCGCGATGCGGCGGAATCCACTGGGGAATTCAACCTGAAAGGTGCATTCGCCCAGTTTGACGTAGACGGCGACGGCTCGATAAGCCACGAGGAATTGTCGACCATTCTGCTGTCGCTCATCCCGGGGTTGGCTTACGACGAGATACTGGACGTAATTCACCTGTTTGATCCCAACAATGACGGGGAGATTTCCTATTTTGAGGTGAGCGAAACTCGAGCCTTGCCTTGCCTTGCCTTGTAAATAAATATTTCTCGCTTAACTAACTCCCGGCTCAGTTCGCCCACACGTTCTACACCTCGGAGGACTACGACCACAAGGCCAAGGCCCGAATGTCCATGGTAAAAATCCGTAAAATGGCGAGTTCCAAAAAGGGTTTCAACCTACGGGAGGCGTTCCAGCGGTTCGACACCGACGGTGACGGGACGGTGAGCCACGACGAGCTGAAGGTCGTCATCAACGACATCCTGCAGGGCGACGTAACGGAGCAGGAGATGGCGGACGTGATTAAGCTTTTTGACCCCGATGACGATGGGTCGATAAGTTACAGAGAGTTCAACTCCCTGTTTTATTCCATCTCCGTGGAGGACCTGAGCGAGAAGGTGAGGGTGGTGTGCGAGTTCGTGGCGCAGCACAGCGAGCAAAGTCCCTGGGGCGACGCTGAGGTCGAAGCGAAGGTGGTTCCTGGATTGATGAGGGACGAGTTCATCGCAGGTGAGTCCATGTGCCTGCAAGTATTTGTGCTCGCTCGCTGCTCTCATTTCTCATCTCATACTCATTTCATACTCATTTCATACTCATTGAAAATGCGCACAATCTCGCCTCGCTCGGCGCAGTAAAACTCAGCATGAACAACATCACCGACGAGGGGGTGAATGAACTCTGCGGCGCTCTGTCCGATGACAAGAGCCACTGCGAGGTCATCGACCTTCGGAGCAACGCGTTCGGGAGTTTGGCTGCCCAAAAACTCGGCGTGGCGCTCGGCACAAACATTTACGTCCAGGAGCTCTTCCTGAGCCACAACGACATTGGCGGGGAGGGCGCGGCCGCCCTGTGCGCTTCCTTGGCGCCGACGAATGCGGGCTTCAGCGCGATTAGCGTGCTGGACTTGAGGCACTGCGGCATCGACGATGCGGGGGCGGAGCGCCTCGGGAAGAGTTTGGTGGGGAACACGGCGCTCAAGACCGTCAGTTTCTGCGGGAATAGGATCGGGGACAGGGGGGGGGGGGCTATTGGCGCGGCGCTGCAGAACGAGCGGTGCATGATAAAGAACATGAATTTGAGCAACAACATGATTGGCGAGGTGAGCCGCGAGCGAAGCGAGCCACGAGCGAGCCTTGTGGCAGAAGAGTGTGAAGCTGCGAACGAAGCGACCCAGCAACACCATCCCATCTCTAGTTGCCCAGCAACACCATCTCTAGTTGTGACTAGCTCGCTTCGCCCGCCGTTCATACAATATATAAAATAATCCACCAACACAACAACACACACCCCAGGAAGGAGCCAAACTACTCGGCTACTCCCTCCGCGCCAACCGCGAGTGCACCTCGTTCATCCTGTCCGGAAACGTTGCCGTGGGTGACGTTGGAGTGTCAGCTTTCGCCGAAACTCTCGAAGGCGTAAGCGACTATGACGATGACGACGACGACGACGACGACGAGGATGACGGCGACAATGACGATCCAAGCCAAGGGAAAGGCAAGGGCAAAGGCAAAAGCAAAATCAAAGGCAAAAACAAAAGCAAAAGCAAAAGAGGCGGCAACCGCCTCTCTGTCCTTGGCCTCGCCGGCTGCGGAATGAGCGACGCCGGGGCGATCGACCTGTGCGGGAGTCTTCGCACCAACGACGTTTTGACTACTTTGGATATTCGGAGTAACGAGTTCGGGGACGACGGGGCGGTTGCCATCGGCAGGAGCTTGGAGGTGAGTCTCGCGAACGTTTCTAATAGCACACGAAAGCCACTACTAACCACATCACTCGATCTGCAGGAGAACACCGCGCTAAGGCAGCTGTACATGGGTAACAACGATCTGGGCAAATCGGCTGCGACTGCCCTCGGCGCGGCGCTGGCGAAGAACGTTAGCTTGCTGGTGCTGGACGTTAGCGGCACGGACTTGAGCAAGGCCAACGCGGGATTGTTGGCCGAGGGCCTCCACGACAACGAAGCGCTGCTGGAGCTCAACATCAGCAGGAGGTGAGTGAGCGGAGCGCGCGCGCGCGGGGGGGGGTTGTGGAAACGAGCTAAACTAACATGTATACCGCTCTTTTTGCTCGGCGCAGCAAGATCGACGACGAAGGCTTGAAGTGCTTTCAGGATGCGGTTGAGGCGAACCAAGTGCTGGACAAGTTGCTGTTCCACAGCAACCCGCTCACCCTGCCGGTGATTGCGGCGATGGATTTTGCGTTGAGTAGAGAGCGGAAACCGGCGGCGAATATACTGGACAACATGGAGGCCAAAAGGGTTAAGAGGAAGAAAATGATGAAGTTGCGGGCGGTGTCAAGGAACATGACGGTCGAAAATGAAGCAAAAGAGGAACAGGTCCAGGAGAAGAAGAAACAAGAGGTGCTGGAGCCAGGGGTGACCATTTTCGTTCCGGTGAGCTTCGGTCGGCGGAACAATATTGTCGGGAAGCTGAGCATCGACAGCACGACGACGCTGCAAACTGCGAGGGAGAGAATCCACGAGATGGGGGATTTGGGCGACGATTTCGTATTCATGAGTTGCAACGACGGAAAGCCGATTCCGAAAGTAGAGGAGGGAAAACGACAGGTCATTTGGGATAGCGGGAAGCACGTGGTGCTGAGGCCGGACAATTGGATCGAATTGTGACTGGATGTAGGTAAAAAATAGAATGTGAAGGGAAGGGTTAGCTGAGCTTGGAAAGAAGAAATTTGATTTTTAGTTTGTTTTTGATTTCCACCTGGTCGCCACCGAGGCTGACCTCCACACCCTCCACACAAGGTCTAAAAATGTGCATTCAGAGGCCTGGGGCCGGCGACGGGCCAATGAGTGTGGTGGTGGAGTTCTTGTTGCCAGGTCCAGCTATTGAATAAGCACAAGGGTTTCGTTTTCAAATGCATCCCTTAATATTAATTTTAGTTAGTGCGTTTCAAACTATGTGCCAGCTCGCCCACTTGAAGAATATAAATTGGATGAAGATTCTTGCCCACAGAACCCACCCTTTAATTTTCGTCTCCCGTTGTGCTTTCTCCGACACAGAATGGTAAATGTTAGCCGGGAAGACGGCAATCAAAATCAAGCACACCAACTTAGCCCCTAGCTTCCCCTCATCTCCCGGTGCTAGGAGGAGGAGAGAGGCAACAAACTCAGCAAAACCGCTCGCATAGACGCAGAATTTCGGCGGAAGGGGTGGAGGGACGATGGATTCGATGAACTCAGCGGTCCGCGTGTCGAGCCGCATGTATGCTGCTGCGAACATGAAAAGTGAGAGCCCGAATCTACTGAAGAGCTTGACCTGGGGACCGTAAGGGAGGAAAGGTACACTTTCCAGCTGGAAAATGCAACTTACTGAACCGATTAAAACCATAGCACTGAAACCAGCCAAGGAGATCGGAGGTGATTCATCGTCCTCGTCATTTTCGAAGGGTGTCGCGGTTGCAGGATCTAAGCTCTCGGTGTAATCCATCTCGGCGTGGATTCCCCCTTCCTTTGCTCCTGCAAATCTTCCAATTGAATTTTGAAGCTTCCCGGTCGATCGAAGGATCTTATGGTCCGACTCAATGGAAGGTTCATAGGCCTGAGGTTTCCTTCGCACGCGTGAAGATGAACGCGGAGTTGCCATGTTGTTTGTGTTGATGTTATTTTATAAATTCACACCAGTCACAATTTGTTTTGTTTTTTTGTTTTTTGCTCATGTTTACAAAATTCTCATGAAGATCACCACTCTTTTGGCGGCCATTCCCTTGGCCTTGGCGGCTGACCAACGTCCAATGAACTCTGGTGGAATCCCCTATTCCATCTCAAACCCTGACCCCAACTCACCCCCTTATGATTTGTCCTTCTCCAAATTGGGTGAGTACTTCGAAGTCTATGGCGCAATTTCTACCCGGTACTCCCAAGTCTACTGGACAAGGAATGCGGACGTCCCGCTACCTGATGATATTATAAAGAGATTTGCTGGGAAGGTTATGGCGATCACTGGCTATGAAATTGATCAAGTAATGAAAACTGATGATGGCGATAAGTCCATCCCAATTTATAATGCCTACAATCACCACTACTTCGCGTGGCTCAACGGTGCCGATTCCGACTTGGTATACTACCCGGACAGAACATTCCACGCGCCCAATCCTACCCATTGGGCTCCCAAAAGCAAATCAGAGTCGCAGACTGCTTACCCCACCAACATTGTGTTCAAGGAGAATCCGGGTGGCGAGTACCGCAAATCCTATCACGCGTATCCCTGCGGCTACGCGCAGCTTATCCACTCGCCCTCCACGTTCATACTAGAGGTGAGTGCGAGGCTAAACGAAACTATTAAAACTAAACTAACCCACCCAATTCCCAGCCCATGCAAATCGACACCCACAACAGAAACTATAGCAAGTTGGCAACTGATGTGAACGGCTACGAGCCTTGGTTCGTTCCGGACTCTGTGAAGGAGTACGTCGACCACTCTATTGGATTGTCGCCGCTGATCGAATGCCCTTGCACAGACAGGATCACACGGTCAATCCAGAACCAATCCAGCATCCTCACCTCTGGCACGTGCCCTGCGCTGCTTGCCGACGAGGCAACTTGCTTCACATCAATTAAGGAGCTGGTGGGTGCTGACAATGTTGCCAGCACAACCACTGTGGACGACACCGGCCTTCCCAAGGGCTGCATTTTGTCCCCCGTGAAGGGAACGCTAAACTTCGATGCGATCTACAACTCCAACGAGTCAAGTGAATCCATGTGTGGCCCCTCTGAGTCCATCGTGAGCAAGGTCCGGGGCTTCACGGCGTTAGACGACGTGAAAACTTCAATCAGCTTGAGCATAGATGCGGCCACAGTGCAGATTGTTGTGACCGGGCCTGACGGAGGTTGGTTCGGCTTCGGCTTGGACGCGAGCAGCATGGCCGACTTCCCGTACGCCATCATCGTGGACGGCGACGGCACGATTTCGGAGAGAAAATTGGAGAATCACGGGCCGGGGACTGTGCTTGAGAGCCAGTTGGTCAGGGTAGGGGAGGACAAGGTGGAGGGGGGAGTGCGGACCGTTACGATGACGCGCGATGTAGACGGCAAGAGGTGAGCGAGCGGAGCGAGCAGCGAGCGAAGCGAGCTAGTCACAACTAGTGTATGGCCACTCCTAACACACTCTTGCTCTCATTCTTCGTTGACAATGCGAAATGCGTGTCTCATTTTGCTCGGCGCAGCTCCGACCACTTTACCTTCCCGACAGCTCCGGGCAACGTGAACTTTATCAGTGCGGTCGGAGACAGCGTCACGATCGCCTACCACAGCGGTAGAAGCGTTGGAAGCATCACCTTAATCCCTTCAGGTGAGTGAGCGAAGCGAGCGAGCCTTGATGAAGTCGAGAATACTCGCGATGAAGTGAGGGAAATGGCTGCAGACATAATGGCTACATCCACTACTGAACTAACATTATTCCACTCAACTATTTTTGCTCGCTCGCTGCACTCGTGTCTCAGAGGTTGAAAGCTGCATCTGCGCTCCCACGCAGATGTCCTTCCTCACCTACAACAACGTCACTACGGATGCTTACAACGTCTTCTGTAACGAAGCACCCCGCAGCGATATGGCCCTCCAGAACAACCCTGCCTGCAAAATGGAGACCTACCATGGTGGGCTACACTGCTGCAAGCACCAGTTCTTCCTCACCGACCACGGTCAGGAAGATATGATTCCCGAGGACGTTGACGAGTATTTTCTCAAGTTTCGGTATTATTTTGAGGAGTACGTTGAGCCGGTGGAATCAGTAGAGCTGGAGAAAACGGAAGCGAGCCACAAGCACCTGACGCATTGGGTTTTTTTAATTGACGATGCGGTGAACGACTACGAGGAGGTGCAGTGTGAGGACGGATCAATGTGCCAGGGGATGATTTCTGCGCGACTCACGGCGGACCAAATGGGCCTGGAAGACAAGCCGGAGGACTATTCTACCATCACGCCTTACGTCATAGACGCACACTGCCACGCCCCGAGCTGCATCCGCCAGGAGCTCTACAACGAGGACACGGGGGAGCTGCTGTGTGCTGTTGAAGCAAAGTACGGAAACGGCACTGAGGTGTTCAACGAGGCCAACTACATCGCGCTTCCGCCTTGCCTATTCAGTGATCTGGAGGAGGAGGGGCTCAGGAAGCCCTTCGTGCTGGAGAGAGACACGAATCTGCTGGCGATCAAGATCTTCAATACAACCCACAGGCACGTTGGACAGATGGCTCAGTTCACTGGATTGATGAGGTACGACACAAATACGGTGTGAGAGAAAGTAATAGATGAGAAAATAAATATGTGTTCGATTTGAGATTATATCTTTTTGGTTATCGTGAAGTCATCCAACAACCGCCCGTCGTTATTCGCAATTTGCTTCAAATGGAAGGTCTCGTCGGTCATTTCTACAACCGAATAGGAAACCTCTAGAACCCTCGGTTCCCTGCTCCATTCGGGGCTCGTCTTGGTAAAATTATCATAACCACCCGGTCCCGCGGCACCGGATATGATGTGGACCGTTGCTTTGGGCTGCGCCGAGCGAAGCGAGCCAAACGAAATGGATTGGGTGGGTTAGCTTTGGTAGTAGTAGGTGTGGGTGGCTGTAACCATTTCCGCTCGTTCGCTCGCTCACCTCTTTAAAGTCTTTCTGAACGCTCGTTGCGTTAAACATAGGCCACGTGGTTTCGTAGTTGTGGTTGTGGCCTGTGAAGTACACATCTACATTGTACTTCTTCAGCAGTGGTTCCAAATCCAGACGCAACAAGTCTTGGGAAGGCTGAACTTTCGATGTGTACCCTGTCGTCCGCAAATGTTTGTATCCCTTCGCTCCGTTGTCCGCATCTGTTGTCCGCATCTGTTTCCTCTTCTCCTTCTCCTTCTCCTAATAAAGGGTTGCCACCGTCGTAAGTAGAATATATGGGAAAGTGGCTGCTCACTATTAGCCAAGGTGTTTTCTCCCTGTCAACTTTCTTCAAGTCGGCCTCTAGCCAAGCAAGAATCCGCTCCCTATACTCGTCGAAGAGCATCTCTCCGTCCGTGGTGGGCGGATCGTGGAACTCGCGCGGCAAACCGCACGTATCGACGGCTTCGCAGCCGTCAAAGAAGCAAAAGTAGGGGCTAAAATCGAGTTGGACCAGGTGCATGTGGCCGACATCGGTGGAGTACCACATTCGGTGACTGCGCCGAGCGAAGCGAACGAACTGGGTGGGTTAGTTTAGTAGTGGATGTAGCCGTCTGCAGCCATTTCGCACCTTCCCTCGGGCATCGAACTGATCATGCCGCTTGTGATGTTCGCGAGCCTCTCCCCCATGTCCTCGTCCAGATACTCGTGGTTTCCCCACCCAGGAAGCCACGGAACGTTCTTGAGGAGGAGGCTGTACGCGTCCATGTACCCATCGCCGCGCTCGCCATTTGCAAATTGGAACTCGTAGGCGTGGTCACCGCAATGCATGACAAAGTCGATGTCGCCATTGGCGTAGTCGTCTATCAGGTTGCCGATGTTGTGGCGGGCCACCGAAGGAACCGCTTCGGGGGTCTCCATGTTCGGATACACACCCATGTCTCCATACATTGCAAGTTTTGTGGGTTTGGAGTCCTTAGTGTAGAGGCTGGAGAATTGAGAACAATGTTAGTTAGTAGTGGCGAGGCGGGGTACGTGCACGACAATGTTGAACACGAGAAAAAGGAAAAAAAGGCAAAAAAAGGATGTTGGAGATTTTAGACGCTCAAAATTGGACACATCGTTTTGTGCGAGGGTGTTGTTCAGGGACGGGACGGTCCAAAACGCTCGCTCACCTGCGGAATTTCGTCCACTTGGTGAACACCTGGTCCGCGCCAGTAGCCACTCTGTACTCGTAGTCGGTTCGCTGCGTTAGGTTGCTGAATATTACGTTGTGGTAAGATTGAACTCTTGATCCGTAGGCGTACGGTTCCGAGAATCCGGTGATCGTTTTTATTGCGGATTCGTCCGCACCCAGTAACTTCAGTTCCGCCACGGGGGTGTTGCTCGGTGACGAACGCTTGCCGTTGTCTGAAGTGAGGAAATTGACCGCAACGGTACTTGCGTCAACAATTAGCAGGTTAAGTTGCGAGGGGATGTCGGCCGGGGAATCGCAATGAGTGAACCACATGTCAGGATCTTCGGAAGTGGAGTCGCAGAGACAGAAGCCGTCATATATGTTGTAGATAGGGGACGTTGGGTCGGCAGACACTCCCAATGAGGGGATGGCGCAGGATGAGCCTGCCGCCACTGCGGCTTCAGGGCTGGAGAAAAGTGCTGCAGCTGAAGAATTTGAGCTCCAATCTGCACATGAACAAGACTTGGGAGTTGAAGAGGGGAGGATTGTGTCGGGTGCATACCCAAGTGTTAAGGTTAAGTTTGTGCATAGGATGAAAGTCACAAGGAACTTGCCCATGTCATTTATAAGGTTAGCGTTAACCATGATTGAGAAGTCTGGGGATTAATTGGGGGGGTGAGGGGTGGGGGGGGGTGAGAATATATAAAATATTTACCCTTGGTATGCTATTAAGTTATGCTATATTTGGATTTTTGATTTTTTTTTTTGGCCAATCAGAATCAATTTCCTATGCCATTTACAAAAGTTCAGTTCAGTTCAGTTTAATTCAGAGTTGTTTCCATGGTTTCGATCCCACTCAATGCCTACACTTGCCGCCTGTATGGAAAGAAACACATTCGGGGTTTTGTTGTTCTTTGTTATTGCTTTGATCATACTCTTTGTTAAGGTATGTAAGCATGGATTTGATGACATCATTTCCGGCACCGAAGACAATGATTGGACAGATGTGGCATATTCACTTATGTTAATTGGGGTATTTATCGCGGCAATGGGTTTGATGTGTCTCTGTTTCAGTCTGTGTTGTTGTGGCCAAGAAGAAATGCTACGCCATGACGAGGAGGTGATAAGGAGGAAGGCTCATTTGGCCGAGCAACAACGGTGTTTGAATGACCCATCTCTCCTGCAGACACACGGCCCCATATATGTTTAACCTTAAACTTGCAAGCGGAAAATTAGTTTAAAAAATAATTCGATGGCACTGACACATCCATAATGGAACATAATGGAACATAATGGAACATAAATCAATCTAAATAATCCTACCAGCATTAGTAGCAATTTTAATGCTTGTAGAGCGCTTCAACCTCCCTAAACTTCTTGCAGCACTCCCCCTCGAACCTAGCCGCTTTATCAAAGGAAAAGGCGGCCTTCGGGATTTGATGATCCACCGCATTGCTCAGAATTTCCAGCTTGTTCTGGGCCAGCAGTGTGCTTGTGGCGGTCGCAACGTCCTTGTACACGCGCCCAACGTCCGGGTGGTGTTCTCCCAGGTAGTCGTCCGACTTGATAATCTCCAGCAGCTCGCAGGCACTCTTCAAGAATTTCCCCAAGCACTCCGTTCGGTATTCCGTGTCCAGTTTAATTTGCTTCTCGTCGTGCTTGTTGCTTGCTATATACTGCGGTACGCCGAGCGTAATGTTAGTTGATGTGGGTGTGGTGTGGGTGTGGTCATTTCATCGCTCGCTCGCTCACCTCCTTCGTAGTCGCCTCAAACTCCGCAACTCGGATGAACAGGTCGCACGAGTCGCAGTTGAGGCGGAGGGACCTCGCAACGAGAAAGTGCAGCGGGTTTGCAAGGCGCTCGGAGGCTTTTTCGACGAGGATTTGGGAGGCTGTCGAGAGGTCTCCGGCTCGAATTGTGAGCTTTCGGATCGAAGAAAGCGAGTCGCTGTCGCCCGCCTCAGCCTCAGTCTCAGCCTCAGTCTCAGCCTCAGTCTCAGCCTCGGGGGTGGCCCGCAGTAGAGCGAACACTTGGCTCAGCTCGCTGAGCTCATTTTCTAACTCCTCCACTGTCTTCTCGACGTTTTTTACAGCCTCGGCATCGCCCCCCTCGCCGATTCGGTCGAAGATAGCCTCGGTTTCGTTTTCGTTTTCGTTTTCGTTTTCGCTTCCGTTTTCGCTTCCGTTTAAGTCGAAGTAGTGCTGCGAATTGAAGTAGTCCCTCCTCCGCTCCAAACTCTGCTCCCTCGGATTCAAATACCCGATCCTCACCCCCTCCCCCCTCTCGACCCTCCTGGTTGCGTAAACCTCGCAGTGCCCCTTCTCGAAGTACCTCACGGCATTGGGCCTGTCCGAGTGGTTGAACATCGCGGAAGTAAGCCCCAAACCCGAGTCGTACCCGTTGAGGGAAATGACGAACCAAAGGCGGAGGAGGAGAAGCTCCGTGACCTCGCAGGCGGCCGGGGCGGCCGCAACGATCGCGTCGATCTGGGGCTGGTAGAGGGACTTCAGCTCCTTGATTCGGCTGCTTCGGGAGCGGAGGGGAAGGTCGGAGAGGGAGCGGGGGTGAAGGGGAGAGAGGGCAGCGAGGGAGGCGAGGATTGAGGCTGTAGATTTTTTATATTTATTGCGAACGCTGCTGTTGCTGCTGTTGCTGCCAACACCAAAGAACTCTGAAATCGCGGAAAAGTCAAGGACATTGACATTGTCGCCATCGCCATCGCCATCGCCATTGGTGTACGTTATTAGAGCCGACTCGGAGAGGAGCAGGGTGCCGGGGGGGAGAGGGGAGGAGACGGACACATCTCTGCCCATCCCGGCGGAGGAAATTATTATCAGTGAGGGGTGAATGTGCTTTATTGTTGAGGTCCACAGGGGGTGGGTGGAGACTGTTATTGGACCGATGCTGATGCTTTTATTGGTGCGGGAAAGTGACTTGGATGATGCCAACAGTTCTGTATCTGTAGATGTAGATGTAAATGTAGATGTAAATGTAGATGCAGAAGCAACGCTTGTGGAGGAATCTCTGGCCTGAAGGAAAGCAATCGCCTCTGGGGTCATTGTGGGGGCCGAGGCCGGTTTTTGATTGCCGAAAATGTAGAATTCGCTCATCGATTCCGTGATTATGTTTTGAGTGTTTGATGATGAGCGTGCATTCAGCACTTCAGTGTTCAATTTGCAAAAATTTTTTCCTTGTTTTGGCCACAAAGTCCAAAATTAGGGCAATACACAACAAAGGTTATATGCCTGCCCAATTCCTTCTCTTCGGCGACTCCATCACCCAGCGATCGTTTGGGGAAGACAACCAACCTGGCTGGGGTTCTCTTCTTGCCCACACTTTTCAACGACAAGTAGACATAATCAACCGAGGTCTTTCTGGGTACAACACGACTCACGCCCTACAAGTGTCCCCTTTCATCATCACCCCATCCACCACCAAACACACGAAGCTGTTTACGGTGTTTTTCGGCGCGAACGATGCTGCTCTGGAACATATTTCCCCCCAGCACATTCCTCTCAACGAGTACAAGTCCAACCTCATCACCATCGTTGAGCAGATAAAGGCAGTAAGAGCTTCCCCTTCTATTCCCATAATCGTCATCACCCCCCCCCCCGTGGACGAAGGTGCTTGGTTCGCACAATGCAAAATCACCAATAATGCGCAAACACTCCCAAACCGCACCAATTCGGCAGCCAAAGCGTATGGGGAGGCAGCAAAGGACGCTTTTAAAACCTCCCAATATTTATCGGAGAACGTGTTTCTCTGTGACTCGTTCGACGCGCTTGGCGGTAACGACGACAATTATATACGCCATCTGAACGACGGGCTTCACCTTTCCGGCAGTGGCAATGTTGCGTTGTACGATGCTCTGATCAAGGTCATTGTCGATGAGTGTAAAATATCTTTTGATGAGGACGAGAGAAGGTGACCGAGCGAGCGAGCGAACGAGCGTTTATTACATATTACAAATACATTTTTTTTTACATACTATTCTAATTCTAACCCACCCCCTCGGCGCACCCCCTCGGCGGCAGCTTTCCCTACGACTTTCCCGAGTGGCGCGAAATGCTCGAAGGAATCGCCATTTTCAGCCCAACTCACTACCCCAAGGGGTTGAATGCCCCGTTTTTGAACGGCACGAAGGAGGAGATTGTAGAGTTCGGAGAGAGTAAATTCGAGGACCCAGCGGTTCGGGATATTGCCAAGTGCAGAGATGAAATCGTGCGGAGAATTGGGAATTTGGAAGGTAAAGTTGTTGCGGACGTTGGTGCCGGGACTGGACTGTTTTTGGACGCTTTTAAGAGAGCGGTGGGTCAGAACGGGAAGGTCATAGCGTGCGAGCTGAGCCCAGCTTTCGCATCGCACTTGGAGGGTAAGTTTGGGGATGATGAGGTTGTTGAAGTCGTTCGGTGCACGGCCAAGAAT
Source organism: Parmales sp. scaly parma (assembly GCA_030267985.1). Taxonomy (NCBI): domain Eukaryota; class Bolidophyceae; order Parmales; species Parmales sp. scaly parma. The sequence continues at coordinate 9,487 of BRYC01000171.1, read as the reverse complement.
TCGAATCTGAAGGATAGGGGTGTCGCGGTCGACGTGAGTTTCATTTGCGACGTGTACCACCATTTCCTGTACCCGAAAATGTTCATGCGGAGCTTGTGGGATGCCACGGAGGTCGGAGGAAGGGTGGTGGTTGTCGACTTTATTAGGGACGAGAACGTGCACAAGTCGCACGCGGCGGGCTGGATAAGCAGTCATGTGAGGGGCGGTCAGGAAGTTTTCAGAGGCGAAATAGAGGATTGTGGGTGGGCCTGGGTTGAGGATTTGACTGGAATAGACGGGATGGAAGAGAACTACGTGATGGTTTTTCAGAAGAGGGATAGCGGGTTGTGTGTTGAGGTAAAAAAATAGTTAAAAATCGAACAATTCATCGTCTTTCTTTCTAAGGAGCAACTTCTGCTCGTCATCTAGCGTGTTTCTGTCATCGTCTGTGTCACCACCGCCACCAAAATTTAGTTTTTCGTAATTTTCCCAATCCGGTAGAATGGACGGTTCCGAATCTGTGAGGTTGTACTTGTTCAGAACCCACCGCCGCTTCTTCTCGCCATCGATGAGAAACATAGACGCCATTTTTTCGTTCGTGAGAGACCTCGTTCCATCGTTGATGATGTGTTGGAGAGACCAGTCCTTGTAGTAGTTCACAAGGGAGTCGATCTCGCCTACGTTGTTGTTGTTTGAGCTTTTTACCTCCTTCTCGAGACGATTGATTGAACGCAGGATCCGCCGGTAGAGAATGTGGAAGGTGGGCGATGTCGAGGAGCGAAGCATGAAATGGTGTCGACGGTTGTCAGAAATGCACAAAACAGCGGTGGGTGGGGGAGGAGGAGGGGGAGGGAATGAGTAAATGTATCTTGTCCTCACGCATTCATTCATTCATAATTTCCCAAACTAATTTGATCTTTTAAAAGTTATGCTATAGCATAGCAACTCCCCCCTGCCCAATAGAATTCCACAATGCTCTTCTTCAATGAAAGGCTAGTCCTCCTACTCCTATTGAATTTTACTTCCGCCCAAATTTCACCCCACATTCATTCTCCATCACCCTCTCCCTCTGATCAATTTGCAAAGTACCTCTTATCCAAATCTCTCCAGCAATTGGCAGTCCGTGGTGGCGATGGCGATGGCGATGGCGATGGCGATGGCGATGGCGATGGCGATGGCGATGATGACGATGGCGACTCCAATTCCAATTCCAATTCCAAATCCAAATCCAATCTCGATCCTGAGGACGACCCTTACTATATGCCTGACTCCTATGCAACCAAACTTCCTTGGACAATCACCAAAGCGGCCTTCAAGGCTACCTACCTCCTCTCCATCACTGCCATTACCGTGACTGTAAAAGCCATCGACCTGATTCCCGGAATTGACGGCAAGCTCTCCACCTACATGCCAAGTTTCGCCATGCTCGGCAGCGGCAGCGGCAGCTCTGACGACAAGCTGAAGGACCAGCTTGGGGCGGGAAAAAATGACATCAACGACGACAGCTCCACTGAAAACATCAACAGCGTAAATGTAAATCCATGTCAACGGTCGATTTCGTCGGCTTTAAAGCTTGCGTTTGTGGAGAGTCGTTTCCTGGTGATTTATTCATCGCCAACGAAAATTAACGTAGCGTCTCCGTTCACCCAGTCCCCCCCCGACGAACAGTCCACCCTCCTCTCCAAGCACTTTGGCGAGAGCGGTCGCTACAACCTGTTCCAACCCACGAATAATAGCCGCGAAATAAGCAAGATCCGCTCGATCAAGGGCGTCAAGGCCAACAAGAACGGCCTGCTCCTCGTCGTTGCGCCCTCCAGCTCCAGCTCCGCTTCCGCCAAGCTCCTCGCGCAGCACCACTGCAAGCCCATTCCGAAGCAGGAGGCGCTGGGGAGGTGGCTGGGCAGTCTGAAGAAGCGCTACAGAAGGGAGATTAGCACCATGAAGAGGACCAACGCCGAGATTGGTTTTGCCAGGGAACGGAGCGAGGGCTACGAGGGAAGCTTGAAGAACGACATGGACAGGGAGCGGGCGGAGAGGCTGGAGATTGAGAGGCTGAAGAAGGAAATTGAGTTAAGGAGGCGGCTCTTTGAGGAGAGGAAGCTGGAGATTCCAGACGAGCCGGAGGAGGGGAAGGGGGTGTTGGTAAGGGTTAATAATGGGAGTAGTGGGAGTAGTGGAAGCGGGGAGAAGGCCAGTAGAAGATTCGACGAGAATAGGTTGCTCAGCGACGTCATAAACTGGTGCGTATGCGAGTTTACCAGCGTGGAGGACGTGTGCGAGGAGGACTTTTACGACCGGGGCGATGTAGAACTGCAGGAAGTTGGGGCTAAGGCGATATTGAATGTTGGCTACGGGGACGAGGAGGCGGCGAGAACGATTGGATCATTTGGAAACAACCGGCTGGCATTCAACTGCAGGTTGAAGAGGAAAAGAGAAGAAGAAGAAGAAGAAGCAGAAACAGAGTGAATCTAATCTATCTTGACCTTTTAATTGGGCTCTTCCACGCATTCACAATCCTTGCAACTGTAGTGGTACCAACTGAGACCATACTCAAACTGGCACTTCGATCCCTTGCAACCATCCTTGTGCTGGTAATTGCACATGCACTCGCCGGTGGTTCTTGTGATCACACCGGTCGACATTGGGCAGAATCCTTCTGGAAGGATTGGAGCTTTGCTGCTTGCGCGGCCGCCCATGGCCACAGCCAATAGAAGGCTGCAGAGTGACAAGATGTTTAGCATAGGCTGCAGAGTGACAAGATGTTTAGCATGAAATTAAAAGTGAGGCAAAAACGAAAAAAACTTAAACACCATTCCCTGAATGAACATACTCATGGCAATCCTCATGGCATTCCTCCCTGTGGCCTCGTCATTTTTCCGAGCAGCACACTTTGGTCGGAATAGAGGTCTCCCTTCCTTTCAATCAACAGCAATATTCTCATCCTCATCCCCATCCCAATCCCCATCCTCATCCTCATCCTCATCCTCATCCTCAGCAACCATAGGCTACAACCGTAACAACATTGACGACCAGCTCCTCTCGTGCATGTCAACAAACAAGCAGATAAAGGTTACAACGTGCACGACGCGAAACTTGCTGAACGATCTACAGCTCATTCACGAAACCACAACTCAAACTGCGGACGCGCTTGGTCAAGCAACAGCATCCGCCCTTCTCCTATCCTCGGGGATCCAGGAGGAGCAGATAGTCCAGCTGAATTTCAAGTGCAACGGCCCGATCCGCAACATAATGGCAATAGCTGATGGGAAAGGAGGTGAGCAAAGCAAGCAAAGCGAGGGAGATTTGAAGTTTGAGGTTTGAGGTTTGAGGTTTGATTTTTTGAGGAAGACGGGAATTCGAATTCTCGCCATGACTCATTAAAACTCATTAAAAATGCACCTCGCTTCGGCTTCGCTCGGTGCAGGCGTCCGAGGCTACTGCGGAAACCCAGCGGCCAGCCTTCCCACCACCTCTGAGGTGGTTGGCTTCGGAGGCGTGGTCCAGGTCGTTAAAAATCACCCAGAGTGGAAAAACCCTTACAACGGAATAACAGAGATGAGAACGGGAGAAATTGATAGGGACGTTGGCGCGTACCTTGCCGAGTCCGAGCAGCGAGCGTGTGCTCTGGCTGCGAGCGTGGCTGGCGACGGAATGCTCTGCCGAGCAGCGGGCGGCTACACCGTCGAGCAGCTGCCGGGAGCGGACGAAGAAACGATTTCGATTATTGAGCGAAATTTGAAGAAAATCTTCGACGAGAATGCCGGCAACGCGCACCGCGTTCCAGCCTCGCTGCTGCTCGCGGGGAAGACACCGCTGGACCTCGCTGAGATGATCTTGGAAGGGCTGGGGTGTGAAGTGCTGGAGACCAAGATTCCCAAAATCATCTGCGACTGCTCCGAGGAGAGGCTGGTCAAGGCAATGAGGTTACTCCCCCGCGACGACGTTGACGACATTTTAAAGCAGCAGGAGAAGGTCGAGGCTAAGTGCGAATTCTGCGGAAAGGTATATAGGATCACCCCGGAGGAAATGATCAAGCGCTTAGAATCAAACAGTAGCGAGCAGTGAGGAGTGAAGAGAAGTTCGGGTGTTTGTGGGTTGGGGATAAAGATGAGGTAGAGAGGTAGTGAGGTAGTGAGAGAGAGACTAATTTTCGATTTCCCATTATGCCATTGATTCTAGAAAATTAAGAACTTATTTTTCACCCATCATTTTCGCTCGTAGTCCCCCCCCCCAAAACCCCCTTTCTCTCCCGACTTGCCCCCCTGCTACCCCCTCGGCTGCCCCCCCTCTCCGCGTTCATTGCCGAACTTGGCCTTCCCCACATCGGCAGCGCCGCCGGCAACACCGTCCCGGCTACTAGCAGAGGGCTGTCGAGGGATGGGCTTGGAGACTTTGGAACCAGAGTCGATTTTGTGAAAACCCTCTTGCTACAGCTCTGTCCAAGAAACAAATAGAATTGTTAGTAAGATATTGATGAGGATGTGGATGTGGACCACTCACTCACGATGTAATCCCTCTTGTCAAAAATACTTGATAACGGATCAAACCCCCTAAGCCTAACCTCCCTAATCGGCTCCAGCGCCTCCCTCACATTATGCTGCCGAGTGGTACCGGTACCGAGAAGGGCGAACGTGGAGCCGACGTCCTCGTCCTCGTCGGAAACAAAAGATCCGACGCAGACCACGCCGGCGACGTGGTCGGGACTCTCTTGCCCTTTGGTAAGCATATCCGACCACTGCGTGGTGGCGCTCATGAGCAACGTCGCGACTTCCCCTCCCTTCGTGTTGATCTCCATCCTGAAGAGGCTCGTCTCTTTTCGAGCTAGCGCATTGTTCATTGTGCTCTGCACCTGCCCCTGGTATAAAGCCGGGACGATACTATCTATCCAATAAAGTCCCAATGACCTCATTTCTGGAAAATCCGCTCACTTCCGTGCACTTCGTGTTCCACTCGCACACCCTCAATTCTCTATCTACGGCGAAGATAACAGCGTTTGCGTTCTTAATGAACAGGTTGAAGTTATCGATCATCTGAATGGCGTAGTTTTTAGATGAGTTTTAGTGTAGACGTAGACAAGGAAGAGGATGGACTTCGCTCGCTCACTCACCTGATCCTTCCCCCTCTGCTCAATCTTCAGCTGCGTCACGTCCGTGCCAATTCCAACGACGCCAATTGGCGTACCGTGATCGTTCCTCCTCGTGGTAGCGTTCAGGAGGATCTGAAGCGTAGCCCCGGACTTGGTAACAAGTGGGAATTCAAAGTTTGCGGTCTCTTCCCCACGAAGGGCCATATCCAACACACCTTTGACCTTCTCTTGGAAATCCGCTGTAATGTAAGCGCTGACCAAGTTCTGCCCCATTACCTCCTCACTGCTGAAGCCGCTCAAGAAGCTCGCCCGCTTGTTCCACACCGTCACCCTCCCTTCACTGTCGACCCCAAAGATTGGCGCGTTGGCAGCGTCTATTAACCTGGCATATTCAGAGCTAACTTCGTTCATCTCACTAACTGCTGTTCCGTATAATTTTGGTTGTTAGTTACTACAGTGAGAATGTGAGTTAAAAGAATTCCTCAAAAATTTTGCTTTTAAATGTTGAATTTCCAAAATTTTTGTAAAATTCTGTGGAAATTCCACCAATGTGAGTCCGTTATATAATGAGTTCCATACTCCAAACATGCATATGTTCAATTCTACACTCTATCGTGTGTGTCCTGGCGTCCCGGTCCCGATCAAAAACAACAAAAAATCTTCAAGTCAATTGATAGATTACTCTGCGAACTAAAATCCCATTTGCAACGCATGTATGGAAGACTTTTCTAAATCAAATTCCACAACCTTCATTGGATCAACATTCCAGAAGAAAAATGCGGATCCCGATAGTGGGTACGCGCCACTCCAAAGACAATTACAGCTTCGGGTCCATTACAAACACAAGCAAGGCGATGGCGGGGAGATCCGCTGAGGGTGTGGAGCCGCTCGTCGTGGTCCTCGACAGCGACACCGCCAACGAAGCTTTGAATAAACTGCACCAGATCCACGGCACCGGTCCGACGCGGCACGACGAAAGCCAAAGCAAGGGCGCGCGGTCAGGTACTGTGCTCTTCAACGTCGTAATTGGTGAAGTATCTCACGATCAGACTCTAGCGGATGCTTTCAACGTCGGTGGAGCGGTCCCCGCCTAGAAAAAAAAAACCGGAAAGGGGATAAAAGGCCCACCAGCTATTTCCAAGGCAAACGTTTACACGGGATGACGAAGTTGTCAATGGGGGCAGTCAGACAATGGGAAGATCGGAGATCCGCCAAGTGATGAATCCAACATTTGGAGCCCAAGCATCCGTATCCCTGTAGTTACCTGTGATACCATTTCCAGCCTAACCCAACCCAACACACTTCTCATCTTCCGGTAGTAGGTGTTTTTCGTCGACTCGTCAACTCGCCAAAAATTTACAAAGGTGGGCCGAGCGAGTTCAGTATTGCATGTAGCTGAGCGAAGCGCCGACGAGGGTGGCGGCGAGTGAGGCAGAATTGCGGGTTTTGCATGAGGGCATGCTGCTACTGAACCGGTGCATCCAGAGACGAACGGAGCGGAGGAGTTGTTGGATGCCAAGCTGCAGGAGATCAAGGACTCTGGCGTCCGCATCTGGGGCGCCTGGACTTACGTCGACACTCTCAAAATTATTTTGAAAAAGGCCAAGGCGATCGGCCTGACGGGGCCCGGGTACCAGATCCTCGTCGGAGGAGGAATCGGCAACAGTCTATTGACGAATACTCAGTCTCCTGATAGTGAGGGCGGGACAAGGGACACGGACACCGAGTTGATTGAAGCGAGTCAGGTGAGATACAATTTGCTCCCACTTGTTTTGCTCTCGCACTAACGCTCCAACACGCCATTCGCTCGCACTCGCTTGCACGCTAGGGCATAATGATCACAATCCCCACGCCCCCGTCCGGAGCCGCCTACGACGCTTACACAGATGCAATCACCTCAAAGATGGGCATCGAAGTTAATGAAATTCACGGGCGCGCGATTTACGGTGAGTGAGCGAAGCGAGCGAGATGGCAAACTACTGTACTAACCAACCCGATTTGATTAATTCGTTCGCTTTGCTCTTGCATCAATAAAAATGCACCTCGCTTCTCTCGGTGCAGCCTATGATGCCGTTTACGCGTACGCCCATGCCCTCCAGAACTGGAATGTTGCGAACCCGGGGCTAAATCATCGCGCAGCGGAAAACAAGGAGACCTTCAAAGATTACGTCTTTAATGTCACGTTCGATAGTGCCCAGGGAGCGTTCGCCTTTGACGAGAAGGGCGATCGTGATGCAAGTTTAACTGTCGGAAACTTCAACTACGAGATCGGAGGTGAGCGAGCGAAGCGAGCGAGCTTTGATGGAGACTTTGAGCGATTATCCCCTGAAATGTCAGACGGTTGCTTTATCCACTTCGAGACTAACGCACTCCATTCTGTTGACTCGGCGCAGTCGGTGACGGGTACTCCGAGGGCCTGCCGTGGGAGAATGTCGCGAGTTACGCTGGTGTGACCGGCTATGTCAAGTCCGACGCCTCCCGCGGCATGATGTACACGGGTGGGGCGCGCGAAGCGCCCGTGGATTACGTTATGCCGGTCGTGGAGGAGGTAATTTCCTACGAGATGGAGATCGGCATTGTCGCGGGAGCCCTGTTTATCCTCGCATTTGGCATGTTCTTCAGGTCCAGGAACAAAGACAGTAAGATCAACTTCTTGGTCAAGACGGTCAAGATGCAGAATCAGATTCCCCGATAGACGACTGAACGAGAGCAACGGAGAAGAAAATAAAATTCACAAGGATTTAAAGGGAAAGTAAGAAACAAGAGGAGAAGCGGTTACCATTAATTTCTTGAGAGAAAAAGAGAATGTTTACTTATATGTACTTTTTGATTTTGAGAAAACTCCCTTCATATTTTGACCACTGTGGGACTCGTCAGGTGCTAATCCCCTTGGGCTATAATTAATATTGTCGAGAAGCTTTCTTTGTCACTTGTAGAATTAATTCATTCGTCCTGGCCAGGCACAGACAGCAGCACATCAAGGATCACAGAGCCGAGTTTCATGTCCGGGCGAGCGCAACCGAGCGGTAGAGAGAAACTGCAGTTGAGGAGGAAGGGGATGGAACGTATTGATTTGAAGGCAGCCCGCGAAGAGCACGCTGTTGACGGTGGCGATGGATGGCATTGGAGTTTGCGCAAAACACAACCAAAGGAGAAGGGGCATTTTTGTCGACGGTGGAGTTTGGAGGGAGAAGGTGGACAAATGACGAGATGTCACCATCGTGAGGGAGAAAGAAGACCGATACTGGGTGTGGTTTGAAACCGGAGTCAACCCCAATAGACAGCCCCTCTGATGTTACCAAAGGATAGCAAGAAAGGCAGAAGGAAGTCGCTTCGAAGGATTTGATTTAGCTTCTGGATTCGGCATAGGGAGGCTGGAGGGGAGAGAGGAAAGAATATGGAGAGGGGATGGGTTTGAGTGAAATCTAAAACGTATATGGCACACATTCAAAAACTTAACATTTTTCACTTTTTAGTGTTGGGCATTTCACGAGCGAGGTGCAATCACCAAATCACGCGTATTGCCACATTTGACCAACCGTCGGACCCAATACGGCAACCAATGAGCACCACGAGTGGCTCAAGAAGCGTGATTGGCCAGCGGTGCAAAATGTCATGACTGCCCCAGATGTGGACGATGATTTGCTCGTGAGAAAGTACAAGGAGAGAGATGAGCATGGACGACTGCCACATCATTGGATGGCAGCGAAAGCTCAGACACACACACATATTCTTGCCATTGTGGGCGTGTGGTCGATTATCTACAATGACGAGGCCCTCACCACACGAGACAATAAAGGCGAAACTCCCATCGACATTGCCCGTAGGAGTGGAGCCTGTGCTGAGATCATCGGCTTGCTCTCCCTCACTCCCGAGGAAGCTCGTTCGTTGGGTGGGAAGGGGATGTTCCGCTTGTACGCACCAGTGTATTATTGGACGAATGAGATGTTTGGGTGGATCAAATCACGATCGTATGCAGACTGCCACAAGTTCATCAATGAGCACGATGACGAGTTGGTGCGTGAAGTGCTCAAATTTAACAATTATAATCTTCTTCGACATGTTGCTTGCTATAGCCAGGTATACAGCGACTCCCTCGTGTTTCTTGCTCTTCGAATGATCTATCGACACCCACTTTCACTTACTGCTACCCAGAATCAAGGCCTCACGACCCTCCAGGTTGCTGAGCACCCCCAATTCAATGCGTGCATAGAGATCCAAAACGTCCTCCGTCTCACCCCCAAGTACATCGCCTCCACCCCCTTCCCCACCCTCCTCCGACAACACCTCCCCAAACAGTTTGTCGACGAGGAGGTCTTCGGCGTCTATAACAATGCTTGCTCGTTCATCAAGCACATGAAGTACGACAAGGCTGAGCTGGTCGAGGTGGAGGACGTGCTGAAGAAGCCGACCCACAAGTGC
>BRYC01000170.1:12846-32907 GCA_030267985.1 Parmales sp. scaly parma | reverse complement strand
CCTCCTCCTCCTCCTCCTCCTCCCCCTCCCCCTCCCCCTCCTCCTCCTCCTCGACCTCGCCAGCGACGAAGCTCTGTGACGCTTCAAAATTGGTCTTCACCTCGTCGAAATCTATCTCCGCGTCAAACTCGAATGGCACAGTTTTCACCATTTCAGCTGCAGGGGAAGTTGAAATTAATATTTCTTCCGCTGGTGACTGCGGAGGGGGTAAGTCTTCTTCCTCCTCCCCCCCTTCCTCCTCTTCCTCTTCCTCGTAGTCGTCATTCTCGTACCCGCCATAACTCTCCCTAGATCCTGCATTCGACCGAATTTTCTCTGCCAGCGAGACCTTTGCAAGGTCGCTCTCCGGCGCTTCCCACCCTGACCGCTGCACGTCCAGCATTTGCTTCCTCTCATTTTCCGTTGGTGAGTGTACTTGAAATGCCGAGCCCCTGTTCTCGTCCAGAGTAGCCGTATACGCAGCCGCAGCCTCAGACGCAGGAATAACCCGAATTTCCTCCTCTTCCTCCTCTTCCGTTTCGGTCAAAGCATTTTCAAGATGATCCTCCTCCTCCTCCAACTCCAACTCCCTCACCGGCGGCCCGGCTATACTCTCGAACCGACTGCTGTTCTTCAGCGCACTGCTGGGCGTTACTGCTACTGCTACTGCTACTGCTACTGCTGGTACTGCTACTGCTACTGACCGCGGCTGGGTGAAATAATCATCGTTCTCCCCATTACCAGTAGCAATAGTTTCATCAATTTCCTGCAGCGCACTCTTGCCCTCCATTTCCCTTGCCGTTAATTTGGCCTCCTCGATGTACTGCAGCAAGCTCTCGCTCCTCAAGCTCTGCTCCACCAAAACCTCCCCCGTGAAAGCCTCCTCCACAGTGACACGCTCCATCCCCTGCATTCCGCTCGAATCTCCGGTCAAAAAGTTCCTCGTGCTCGTGAGCTGGTTGAGCGCCCTAAAGTTGGGCATGCTCAGGTCCGCCTGCGCCTGGCTCACCAGCGCTCTGGCCGGAGCGTACGCGCCCGTCTTTGGCAAGAAGCCGTTCTGCCGCTGCCAATTTTCGATGAACTGGTCGTTTTCGTCCGTTGGATTTTTGCTCGCCCCAACACAATTTGTGTGCTGCTGCTGCGCCTGCTGATCCAACCTTGTTGGTGGAAACAGAGGAGCGTTGGCATCTTTCGTGACAATCTGGAAGATCGTGTCGCCGGCCAAAGACTGCTCAAGGTCAATATCACCTCCACTCCGTGTGTGCGGTTGGAATTGGTTGGCATAACTCCGCTCCCTGTTCCCCGCGAGTTGGGACCGAAACTGGGACTGAACGTCCTGGAGCGGGGCGTTCTCCTCCTCAATGGACGCTCGCAGCATTACCATTTGCTCGCTGAACGGCGACTTGATGCCGGCCCTCTCCTCCTCAACTTGCAAGTTGAAAAAGTCCCCTGGCTTCGGCGGCCCCGTCTTGTAGTCTACCTTCAGCGGAGGCGATGCGAATTCGTTGTACTTGGTGGGACTTGGCCTGGGCCTTTCATTGGAACTCGGCTTGGGACTCGCCGTGGGGAAGGAAACCTTGGGGGGGGGGCGTACCGCAACTGCGCCCGCAACTGCGCCCGCACCCGCACCCGCAACCTTGACCGCAGGAGGAGCGCGCACTACTTGCGGTGGAGGAGGCGAGTTCTGGCTGTTCGCGACTCCGTTCCTTCTCTTCATCGCTGCTGTCTCCTGTACCGACTGCAAATGGTCCAGCATTGCCTGCTCCTCGGACTGCTTCTTCCTCTTCGCAACTGCTTCCTCCTCCTTGACCTTCTCCGCCTCTAGCTCGATTTTGCGCATGTCCTCCGCTTCCTCGAGTCTCTCTTTCTCCTTCGCCGCCTCCTTCAACCGTTTCTTTTCGTTGATTTGCTGCTCTAGTGCCTCCCTCTGGATCAACGCGGCTGATTTCGCCGCTCCGCTCATGGCAGCGCTCGGGGTGATTCGCTGCGAGTTCGGCTCTGCGTAATTTGCATTTGCGGTTGTTGCGTTTGGGTCTGCGACCCGCCGCTGGGGTTGAGCGTACCCGCCGCCGCCGCTCAGTGCCTCTCCCGCGCCAGTTTTGCCGTAGACGTCTTCGACGAACTTCCTCCTTGTGGTCATGTTGTTGCTTTGGTCTGCCACCCCCACCCCCACCCCCACCCCCAACCCCACCCCGCTCATCTTCTCCGGACTCCCCGAGTACATGTTCTGCTCCGCGACCATGCCAATCCGCCGAATCTGGCTCCCAGCCGCGTTCATGTCCCCCCCGCCGCCGGCCCTCACCCTCCCCAGCGGGCCGTCGATGAAATCGTTGGCGCTGCACCGCGAATTGAGTGGAATAGTGGAATAGTGGAATAGTGGAAATAATGTTAGTTTTAGCTTTGGAATTAGCCGTGTAGCCATTTCCGCTCATTCGCTCGCTCACCTCTCAACTCGCTGCGCTTGCTTCTGGTAGAACTGCGCCTCGTACGACTCCTTCTCCGCCTTCTCCGCCTTCTTCCTCGCCTCGTTCTCGGCCATCTGCACCCGCAGCAAATGGGCGTAGTTCACGGCTTGATTCTGCGCGTGGCGCTTGGTGGTCGATTCGTCGGTGAACATGTTGGTCTCGTGGGACTGCGCCGAGCGAAGTGGGTTAGTTTGGTAGTGGATGTAGCCGTCTGCAGCTCGCTTCGCTCACTCACCTGTGGGACTACGTAAGGAGGTTGCTTTCGTTGCTCCGCTTGCATTTCGTATAGGTTTTGGTTTTGATTTTGCATCAAATTCCCAAAATTGTTGCCTCCATTAAGGTGATCCTGGTAGGCTGGAGACACGTGCACTTTGTGCTGTGGCTGCTGGGTGGGGGAGGAGAAGGGGGCTGGGAGGCGGGCGCGCTCCTTCGCGTCGCGCACACTGCGCTCCTTCTCCCTGATCTGCTCGTTCAATTGTCGAGCATACTGCGCCTTCTTCTGCGTAAGGAAGTTGTTTTTCTCGTCGTCGGCATTTCCCTGGTAGAGGGAGCTCAATCCCTGCCCGAACTTCTCCACGGTGTCTTGCGGCACTTGCTCGCTCGGATATCTAGTATAGTTGTAATTGTAATTGTCATTGTCCACCGCTTCCTGTCGTTGTCCTTGTCCTTGTGCTTGTGCTTGGTGGTGGATTTGCTGCTGCTGTTGCGCCGCCGCAACGTCCTGAGCGTACTGCTGGTGCATTGCCTCTCGCCTGTTGTCATTGTCCTGAAGATAGGCCGGCACCGGGTTGCTTTGTTCTTTTTCCCTTCTTTCGAGAGCTTCCCCTCTCTTCTTGTCGTCGATCTGCTGCCTCAGTTGCTGCGCGTAGTCGTTCTGTTTGTTGTGGGCGGTGCGTTGCTCTTCTCTAACGATTTCGCGCTCGCTCGGCGCACGTTCGTTGCTGCTGCTATTGCCGCCGCCGCCATTATTCACATTAGTCACTGGAGCCATCTGCGCCTTCAGACTAGCTGCGTACTCCTGCTGCTTCCGCGACTTTTCAGTTCTTGCTTCTTCAATCTCTCGCCTCCTGGTTTTTTCATTTTCCTCGGAGGTCTGTTGTTTTTGCTGGTCTGCCCTCGCTCTGTCGCGATCGGCCTGCTGCTCCAGCTGGCGCTGGGCATTCTTGGTCAGCTTGGCCCTGCTTTCGTCCTCTTGCATCTGCCGCCGCAGTTGAGCCCGGTAAAGAGCCGGAGAGTTGTGTTCGTTGTTTTGTAGGAATGGAGGCTGTTGTTGTTGGCTTTGTTGTTGTTGTTGGTGCTGTTGTTGCTGTTGTTGTTGGTGCTGTTGTTGCTGTTGTTGTTGCTGCTGAATTTGGGGGGGGGCACGGCGCCGCTCCTCGACCTCCCTCGCCCTGCGCAGCTCGTCCTCCAACGCCTGCTTCTGGAGCTCCTCGGCGTAGTTCATTTTTTGCATTCGGGAGTTGATCTTCTGGCTGTCATTGTTTTGTAGGAATGCAGGCTGTGGCTGTTCCTGGATCTGCTGTGGGTGGCTGGGTCTGGATTTGCGATCTTGCTCCTCTTGCATTTGCTGTTGTAGTAGTTGAGCGTACTGGTTCTTGCTGAAGTCAGCCGGATTGTTGCCCAGACCCTGGCCCTGGCCATGCCTGTCAAGCCTCTCCGCTTCCTTCCTAGACAAATCTTCCTCCCTCTGCTGCATCAACAAATTCTTGTAGGCGTCTTTCTTGCTCTGCTCCATCGCCCGACCCTCCTGGTGCTCTTGCTGGCGCCTCGCCTCGTTCTCGGCCTTTTGCTGCTTTTTGCCAGCCTCAAAAGCGTCGGCTTGAGCCCTAGCATCTAAGTCAGCCTGACGCTCCTGTAGCTGCTGGATCTTTTGCTGCGCGTGAACGAGTTTGTGAGTGGGTTGGTTGCTGTTGTTTGTTGATGTTGTTTGCGTGTGTGCGTGTTAATCTTACCTGCTGCTTTTGGACTTCCATCTGCTGCTGCAGCAACCTCCCGTAGTCGTTTTTCTTATCAACCACTTTGGCATTCTCAACTTCGTGCTCGACCCTCCTTTCCTCCAGCTTCTCCTTCCTATCCTTATCCACCACCTCCCGCTTCAACACGTCCAGGACCTCACTCTCCAACTTTTCCATCTCCTTCTCAACGTCCAGATCGAAACCAACCCCCGTCTCCTTGACGCTAGCCTGAATCGCACTGTTTCCGTCCATCACCGCTGGGCTGTAATCCTCCCCCGACTGCGTGGATTGCAGCATGCGGGCCATCTCCGCCTTCACCTTCGCGTCGAAGGCCGAGTTCTCGCCCTCGACGGGAGCTCTGGGTCCAGTGATGTTTAGCTCCTCCCGGATCTTCTTGCCATTTTCTTCTTTGTGCTTCCTAACCTCGGCACTACTCGGCCTTACGATGACGGTCTGCTTGTGCCTGTTCGCCCCCACGGCTCCGTCGACCCCATAGGGGGCGGACAAGTAGGCCGGTTGCTGTTGCTGTGGACGTGCTCTTGGAGGCGGTTGGATTGGAGATTGTGATTGTGATTGTGATTGTGATTGGACTTGGACTTGGACTTGCTTATGTGTGTTGGGAGGGCTCGGGATTAGATAATCCGGCAAGCGAGGCTGAGCGAAGCGCCGGGCGAGGAGGGTGGGTTAGGAGTGGGTTAGGAGTTGGTTTTGGAGCGACCTTGGAGCGGGTTAGTCCCTTCGCACTCTTCAGCCACTACGCTCGCTCACCTTTGCAGGACTATCACTCTTGTACAAATAGTCCCGGCTGATCTTCTCCTGCTCCTCAGCCTGCATCTTCATCAGCCTGTGGGCGTCGCCCGCCACATTGTTGCCAAAGTTGCTCGAATTGTTCTCCTTGTCGGGGCTGTAGGCTTTATCACTGATCCTGGCCAGCTTGGTTGGGGAGTACTCCGAATTGGGATTTACGTTGTTCGAATCCTTCGGAATGTACGGGCGTGCACGCGGCGCCATTATAGGATTCACCTTGGGGGGAGGGCGGGTTGCTCTAGAAGCAGGAGGAGCAGGTCGAACAATGGGAACTCCGTTGGAGGTGGCGGCTGAAGCTGGGATGAGTGATGAGCGGAGCGGGGAGGCAGGGTTCTGCTGGAGCGATTGCATACGCCTAATTTCCATCTCCTCCTTTCTAGTCAGCCCAAACATTTAATTTGAGGGGTGGGTTTGAGCTTTTGACTTGGGTTTGGGCTTGGGTTCGGGTACCGGAAGTTATAATGACTTGTTGTTTTTGTGTTAATTAGGATGTTGGGGTTGCTGTGGCGAAAATTGGAAATTAGATTGGAAGCTGATATAGTGTAGTGTTGTCTTTGGGGGGATTTCTTGGAGGAAAAGAAAAATTAAATTTTAAAATTTTAAAATTTCACTCCAACCCACCTCAACCCAATCATACCTTATACCTTATATACCTTATATACCTTATATATGGGACTTCCCCAATGCCCAATCTGCCTCTGCGACATGACCGACAAGATGGCCTGCTTTTCCAAATGTGGGCACGTGTACCATCATGGCTGTGCATCGCAGTGGATGAGCGGTGGAGGGAAGAAGAATTGCCCTCAGTGCAACAAGAAGGGTTCTCTGACTCGACTCTATCTCGAATTGGGTTCCAATGATAGCAATAACAAAATCGAATCAAATGCAAATGCAGACTTAGTCGATTATTCCAAATATGCCAAGCTGCTTTTAGAGCTAAACACCATCAAGACAGAATATAAAGAATTGAAACTTTGCGAGGCGGAGCACAAAGACAATGCGAACGAGCTAAAGGATGCTCAAACGCGAAACCGCTTGATGAAGTCAATGATAGACCAAACCAGCGAGGACTTTGACACGCTCCAACGAGAAAACGCAATTCAGAGCAAGGAGTTGATCTCCCAGGCCAAGCTCCTTCAGCAGAAGGAGGAGCAAGTGAAGCACGCGAAGACGGATATGAGGGAAGGTGAGCGAGCTAAGCGAGCGAGCCTTTTGGAAGACGAGCATACACACACATTCCTTCCGCTCGCCCAGCTGTAGGATTCTCATGTCTACAGACGGCTACATTCACTACTAAACTAATAAATTTATCCATTAAAAATGCGCCTCGCTTCGCTCGCCCAGACAACAAGAATTTGTTCAAGCTGAACAAAGCGCTCAAAGCAAAGCTCGAGGACGAGAAACAGGAGAGCGAGATGAAATTGTTGAAAGTTGAGAAGAAGTCACTCAAATATAGGGAACGCGATTTGGAGATGCGGACTGTTATTGACGATTTAGAGCGCAAGATGAAGAATTTGGAAGAGCAAAGGAAGCAATCGGCGGTCGTTGTCAGTAGCAATAGCAATAATGTCACCAGCAATGCCACCAGCAGTGTCAGTCAAAATCGTAGAATGATGAGTAAATCCAAATCTAGCGCCGACAAAGCGCTGGAATTCGGAACAGCAAAAAATAAAGAAAACGAAAACATCAGACGTGCAAACAACTACATGCACGCAACTAGCAACAACAACAACAGCAACAGCAACAGCAACAACAACCGAAAACCAATAATAAAGCTCCAGAAACGCCAACTTCCACTAAGCATGGGCTACAATTTGAGCGATGAGGATGACGGCGACAATTTAGAAATCGGCGATTTTCTGCCCGTTCCCACAATCAACAATGCAATCAAGAGCAAAAAGGCCGTTGCAGGCAATTCGTTTGTTTCTTCCCAGCCTCGGCCTAGGCCATCATCGGGGAACACGGCCGTTTTGAGCGCGAAAAAGCAAAAGCGTGAGCCAAAAATCAACTCTTTCTTTCGAGCCACTTGAACAAGTGACACAAAAAGAATTGAGTTCAATGAGACGAGCGATTGTCAAGACTGCCATCAACGTCGAGCAGGCTTTCATGATTTTTGGCCAGGAGAATGAAGGTGAGGGTGAAACACAGCCCCCACAGCCGGAGCATCAACTAAAGGCGGGGTGAATATAGGAGGAGGAGAGGGGGGTGGAAGAAAAGAAAAGAAATTGGAATGATGAAGGGAGGAGGGGGAGAGTGGAACAAAATCATAATTCAGGTGGGTATAAAAATCTTTTTCACTTGTTTTTTATAGTTTGTTGTTTTGATTTCCATCTGGTGGGGGTGATCTGGACGGGAAGGTGGGCTGGGGAGAGGAAGGAGAGGATTTCGGAGGTGACGTTGTAGCCGCCGTTGTACACGCACTCGCCGAGTACCCTCATGACTTTCTCGAGGGGTGAGCTTGGTGTGTTTTCGTTTGGCTCCAAAAACGACACAAATTCCCACTTGTAGACAATGTGGAGGATGAGGTTTAGAATGGGGGTCAGGCATGTGCGGGTGTACTCTCGGCAGGGGGTGATTCTAACCGTGTTGTCTTCGTTGGCCGAAACAATGTAGTTGGAATCGGCCGTAATGGTGAGCTGGTTGGTGTCGTATTCTTGCTCGAACGTGTGCTTGAGCTCGAAAGTCTCAGCATCCCAGATCTTCATCGTATTGTCGTAACCGGCACTCACAAGAACACGCCCGTTGGGGGAGTATGAGACGCTGAGGACGTTAGAGGAGTGAGCCTGGTCGATGCTCTTCACCAAGCTTCCATCGGAAGGGTTCCAAAATTTGATGGATTCATCGTAACTTCCCGAGCAAAGGAGTTTGCAGTCGGGAGAGAACGAGAGGGACATGACCAAGTCGGTGTGGCCCTCCAACGTGTGCGCTAAGATGGCACTTCCCTCGTTGAAGCTGTAGGTCTTGATGAGATTGTCATCACTTCCAGTAGCCAGCTGCTTGCCGTCGGGGGAGAAGCACACTGCATAAATATCACTCGTGTGATCCTCAAGCACTTGCACTCTCGCCCACTCGCCACCCTCCCCCGGCTCCGACCAAATCATCACCTTCCCATCACTTCCACCGGAAGCAAGGTGGGAGCCTGATGGAGAGACGGTGACGCAACCAACCCAATCATCGTGTCCCACCAAGGTCTGGACCAACTCGAGGGAAGGGCTGAGTACCTTCAAGTTGGGACCAAAACCATCGTCATCATCCCCACAAGCCACAAGTCCCGAGCCATTCGGAAGATAGCAAAGACCAAAAACTTCAGCAGTAAAAACATTGTCAGCTCGATATTCTACCTTGTTGGAGCTGGTCGAATGGACAATTATGGTGCCATCCTCGCCACCCGAGCCAACCCATCTATTGTCTTGTGACAAGGCCACGCAGTCGGCAGGTCTGTAATGCTCAGAGAGGATACCTGTAATCATCACTTTTCAGGAGTCGATGAAGCTGGAACAGGAAGGGGAACTTCAATTTATTTGTGGTGGGTGTGGGTGGAGAGTAGGTGCGCTGAGCAATCAGGAGGCTGTCACGTGATCTATTCTATTGTCCATGATGTGAAGATATTTTCACCATCACGAACCAAACCACCACCACCACCACCACCACCACCACCACCACCACCACCACCACCATGAAAGATCTCACATGCTGTAACAATTTCCAGCTTACTGGTCTAATCATAATGGGATCGTCCTTTTTCATGTACATCATATTATGGCAGTCAAGGATCCTAGCTGCACTGAAGCTAACGATCGTCTCTCAGCATGAGTTTTCCCACGCTCTAGCTTGCGTCCTGACTGGTGGCAAGGTCAAGTCAATCACAATATCTTCCAATTTCGGTGGAGTCACAACTACACAGGGTGGAAATCGAGCTGTTACCCTAACAGCTGGGTACATTGGTTCTACGATGTTCGGCTGCATGTACCTGCTTCTCGCCACCACAAATGACAATTCAAACTACGCGGGGGGGGCTCTCTACTGTCTTTCCTGTCTCATCTCGATCTGGGTTCTCAAAGCCGAGAAGAAAGACTCATTCTGCTCAACGACCGGCCTCCGACTATCCATTCTGATGCTCATTTCTATTTTCGTCGGCCTCTTCTTCCTCCAGTTCTACTCCGTTTGGGGCGACAAGAGGTGGCTCTGCTACGGACTGATCGTCGTGGGCGTCGGGAACATGCTCTTTGCGCTCATGGAGACCGTCGAAGACACGTGCATGAGCAAGATCAGTGACGAGGAAAGAGGAAAATCCGATGCAGGTGAGCGAGCGAAGCTGCAGACATAATGCTGCATCCACTACTGAACAAACATTAATTCCGCTCAATTCGTTTGACTCGCTTCACGCGTTTTTACTCTTGCTTCGCTTCGCTCGGCGTAGTCATGCTCGCTGAGGAAGTGTGCGGTTTTGCCCGTTGCTGGGGATTAATCTGGAGCTGCGTCTGCCTGGGTTGCATAGGCGTCACAATTTGGGGCTGGCTGTTGCTCTCAATTTAATGAAGAATTTATGAATTTTCCTATTTTTTTAAATTTAACATGGTCAGTACGAGTACGAACTTTGCAAAACCAGACGTTTTACCGTCTCGCGAGCACAAAACCTTAGTCTCCGACACCCTGAAAGAGCTCGACGTCGATCATAAAATGGAGGTTTCACCGTTCGAGAACAGCAACGTCACCTTCACACCTTCACCATGCTGAACATCGACATCGTATTTCCACCAAGAAACGATAACAAAAACATTGCCATTGAGCTCAACGGACCGAGCCACTACGTGCGATGCAACGGACTAGACTTCGAGAGCGGCCGATCGAAGTTCAAACAATGGTTGCTCCAAACACTAAATTTCACCGTGGTGAGCATTCACTGGGACGACTGGTGAAAGGCAGAGTGTGTCTGTCCAACACCATATTTACCTTTCCCCTTTTCTCTATTATTTTCGTGCATGTTGTTGCCTCTCCAAACCTTCGCCGCTTCTAGGTGGATCACTGAGTGCGCCTCTGCCAAATCTAATCTCTTGGCATTAATTTCCTCCTCCGAATCCTTCGCTTTCACTCGTCGATAGCCCCCGCCCACAACGCAAGCGACGGGAATGTTCCTCTCCACGGCAGACTGTATGACGTAAAAATCGCGTCTACGCAACCCATCCATGGTGAGGTTCAGCAGCCCCAAGGAATCGCTTTCAAGGACATCAACGCCAGCATCGAACAAAATGAAGTCGGGTTTCAACTCGTCTAAGCAATCGGTGAGCATATCCGCAAGCGTGTGCAAATATTCATCGTCGCCAACTCCCTGTTGAAACTCAAACGAATAATCCCCCTTGTCTTTTCGCTCAGCGTCGAACGGGTAGTTGTTGGCACAGCTGAAATCAAACGTGTAGAGGCCTTCGAGGCCTTCATTTTTCAAGTGCTGTGCAATCTCGATTGTGCCATCACCCTGGTGCACGTCTAGGTCGACGACTAGAACTTTATTGATATGGTCGTGCCTCTGCAGCAGCTTTGCGCTTGTTATTGCCAAGTCATTCAAAATTGTGAATCCCGCGCCGCCTCCGAACCGCGCGTGATGCGTACCGCCGGCAACATTCGTTGCCAAACCGTACGTTAGAGCCAGCTCGGCAGTCAGGTACGTTCCTTGTACCTCAGCAAGCGTTCGATCTAACACCACCTCAACGAGATCGCTTCGGAACCCGATTTTACCTCGCTCCTGTTTGGTTAGATCGCCACTCAGCAGCCTCGCAACGTAACCTGGTTCATGCAACAAATCGTTGGGAACTTTTAGGTTCATGTTCACGTCGATGAAATTTAAATTTGGCAGAATCGATAGGAGATGTGATGCTGTATCCGCGAATTTCGACATGGGGAAGGTGTGGTTTACTGGCCAGAGTTCTGCCGGCGGGTTGTACTTTGGGCTGTACACAATTGGCTGGTGGGTGGGGCTGAGACGACTCGCTGGGAGCGAAATGAATGCGGTTGAGACTGTTGCTGTTGAGAATGAGAGAAATTTCATCATTTATGCAACGACGAGATGCGTAATTAAGGTGAAAAGGTCACAAAGTGCCAAGATCATTAAACTTTCAAACACTAAAATGAAATATCGCCTTTTGCTTTTGTGCCTCCCAGTAGGCTTTAGTTTTACTCAAAAACGATTATCCACATCAACACACAACAAAATGGCATTTAATGCACCGAAAACGATTCTAATTTCATCGTTCATATCAACTGCAATGCACCACTTTGCTTTTACGATTCCACCCCTCCTCCCAATAGCATTCAATGTTGCATTACCAGCTGCTTTAACAGCCGGTCAATTCCATGCCATTGCATCTGCATCCGAGCAGAAGCAGACAGCAACCCCAACAAGAAAGTCGGCGCTCGTCCCATTCTTTCTCCTGGCGAGTTTTCTGTCTATTCTCGCCACCACGATTACACAATTTCTCCTCTCACCGACTCCTTCTCCTGTCATTAGTCACGCTTTGCTGGCCAGCTACATCGGAGGCAGCCTTAATTTTGCGATTGCTTGCAAAAAAAAGATTGAGTATGCAACGATGGCCAAATTCGCTGTCGCAGACTGCGCAGTTATGGGTTTGTATCTCAGCGTTCTGGATCTAAAAAATATAGATAGTGGCGGTTTGCCCCCGCCCCCGCCCCAACCACAACAACAATTGTCGGCACTATCGACAACCCTATCAATAGTCGCAATGAGCACGACAATCCTCAAACTTGTCCACTCCCTCCCCGATACATTTTTGACAACCCTTCAGGTCTTCTTACTCACAACAATTCCCACCCTCCTCCCCAAAAGACCAGCAGCCCCCTACAAACAATCCTCCGACCATTTCATGAAATTTTTTTACTCCCTCCTAGGATTCTCTTTGCCCCTTCAGGCAATCTCTCTCCAGCCGTTCGTACATGTTTCGGCGATACTCTCTCTGCATCTACTGTTCACACTCAGTTGCGCAAAACTTCTCTTCAAAGGGACAAAATCCTTCGAAATAAGGCTTGCGGCAAATGCAGCAGTTGGCGGAGCAGCAACTGCGTGCCAAATGGCAGCCTCGTCGGGGAGGTTTAATCTCGTCACTCCAGCTTTCCTTGTTGGAAGTGCTGGTTACATGGTCGGAAACGTCGTCGGACGATCCTGGTTGAGATTTTTTCTTTAGATTAGATTAGATTTGTAAATTCAATTTAAGTCCCTATAATATCTGTATTTCGGCAACAACCTTCCGTCCCGCCCAACTCTCCATTTCCACCCTCCCCCTTCCCCTCCCGCTCCCCCCCCTCGCCCTGATGTCAAAAATCACCTCCTCCCCGTCGTTTCTCACAACAATCGCCCCCCCTTCCACGAAAATTGGCAACACGGCCCTCCCCTCCGCATCGAAAATCGCAAACGTCGGAGCGAACAGTAGGCTGTCCCCCGTTACCTTGACCTTGACCTTGACCTTCCAGTGTCCTCCTTCCTCCCCTTTTCCTTTTCCTTTTCCTTGCCCTTTCCCGTTCCCGTTCCCATTCCCGTTTCCATTCCCGTTCCCATTCCCGTTTCCATAGCATTGCATGACAACGCTCCCATACGGTCCTTGGTCCCTCCATTTTCCCAGCTCCTCGTAGTTGAAGGTCTCCTCTCCCTCTGCATTAAACTTTCGCCAGTACCACTTCTTGTACCCGTCAAAGTCCAGCATAACAAAAGCGACAACATTCTTTTGCTCCACCTCCAAGACCCTTTCGCTCCTTCCCACCTCCCCTCCCCCAACCTCACCCACCGCAACATCCACCTCAATCTCCGTTCCCCCACCGACGAACTTCAACCTATTACCAAGCAAATCGTATCCTTCTACCCGGACGACTCCCTCATTTTCCGAAACAGCCTTTTCCCCTCGATTCACAATCTCCACTTCCCCCGTGTGCAAATTCCACTGCGCAGACCTACCCCTTCCCCCGCTCGTTGCCGCCCTCACCCCGTCCAAGCTCCCCGTTCCTTGCAGCCACCAGTCGTAAAGGAACCCTCGCATGCTCGGCCACGGGCTGCGCCGAGTAAAAAAAAAAAAAATGAAGCGAGGCGAGGCGAGGCGAGGCGCATTTTAAACGAAGGTTGAGAGCAGTAAGCGAGCAAAAAATAGAAATAGTTGAGTAGGTTAGTTCAGTAGTGTATGTGGCCATGCATGCATAGCATAGCATAGCATCATAGCATAGCATCATTAACTTCGCGCGGAATTTCGCACTCTTCTTTTTTGTCACAAGGCTCGCTCGCTTCGCTCGCTCACCTCTGGCTTTTCCACATGATGACGGCACTCTTACCACCCTCGTCTTCGCCCCCGAACATCTTGGACGAGAAGCCTTCGAAAAGTGATTGGTACTGAACGTGGCAAGCGAGGTTCGCCCTCACGACGTATTCCTCTGCATTAGCTGGGGGTCCATAGCTGTAAACCGGGTCGATTTTAATTTTGCCCCCCTTGCCAATTTGCTCAAAGCTGTACCCCTGAAATTTGTGGAAATCCCACAGTTCCGGTACGTTGCCATCAAACTCACTCGGGTACTCATCCCCCTCTCCCCCTCCCAAACCCATCCTCTTGACAGTGTCCCACCTCGGCATACCGCTCGAGCCGACTTCCGGCTGGAACGAGACGCTTACAGTGGAACCGTTAGTCATGCCCGGGTTAGTCTCCGCGAAGTATGTTTTGGGGTCCAGGAAGCCGTAAGGCCCGTCCTTGACCGATAAACCATACGATTCGTCGTGGAGGGTCATGTTCAGGCCGTCGTACCCCCCGTCCATCGATGACATTATCAGGAACCTGCCGTCGAGCTGCGCGACAATATTCTCCAAGCCGGCTTGAATTTCCAAAGGTGGGTTCAAGTTCGAGGGCCACAGCTCGTTGCCGCCGCACCAGAAGAGGAGGGAGGGGTGGGAGCGGATCATCAGAACCATGTCAGTCGCCTGCGAGAGGTAGCTGCTGTGGTCGAGAGGCCAGTTGTAGTCGCCAGCCCAGCGGCCGTTGTTGTCGCCGGACATCCAGAATTCTAAGCGAGTAGCGAGCGAAGCGTTGAGCGAAGAAGGTGCGAGGCGCGTTGTGTGGGTTGAAATGTTGGCTCATGGAGGGAGCAAAGTGAAGCGGAGGAACAAAACACCCCCCCACCTCGCATCTCACCTTGCATCACCATCATTCCCGCCTCGTCGCAAGCCTCGTAAAATTCGGGCCGCTCTGTCAGCCCTCCCCCCCAAACGCGGATCAAATTCAGCCCTGCGTGCTTGTGCAAATTAACTTCGTCCTGGTACCGCTCCTTCGCGCCCATCTGGAGCATCGAGTCCGTCGCGATCCAGTTTCCTCCCTGGATAAAGAAATCAACGCCATTAACCAAAAAGCTTCGCCCTTTCGTCTTTGGGTGGATGTACGGGGTGATTGTTCGCAGTCCGACGCGGAACGAAATTTCGTCTAATTCTTGTTCTTTGTCCACCAAAAAAACGGTGCAGTCGTACAAATAGCTTGCTCCCAATGTGTGAGGCCACCAAAGCTGAGGGCGTTCAATTTTCATATCTTTCAATATTACATTATCACTCCCATCGCCATCACCCCCAGCGTATCCCTCGCCAGCAACCCTCCCCCCATCATCCTCAGACTCAGACAGCACAAACTTGATCTTTTGCCCAACCCCAAGAGCTTGACTGAGCTTCACCTCCAGGTCCACCGTTCCAGTACCCGCATTCCACGTTGCGCGAGGATCGCTAAGTCTGACGTTCTCGCTATTGGTGCTTTCGACGTACACTCTATCGTAAATCCCCGTCGCTCGATCCGGCACGCCTTGGGCCCAATCCCACCCTGCCAAAAACTGCATCGCACCAGCATCCTGCGCCATTGAGTGGTCCCCGCCTTGGCCGCAAGGAGGGTCATCATCTGGGCTTGGATCGGAATCGCACATGGAAGTTGGGATGCCGTAATTGTGTACCGGCTTGATGAGGAGATGAATTTGGTCCAGAGAGCCTTCGCTCACAAAGGGGGTAATGTCAACTACGGTTCTCCGCCACATTCCAACCGAAGTTGCCAATAGAGTCTCGCCATGGAAGATTTCGGCGTCGTAGTTGAGGCCTCGAAAGACGAGGCGGTGCGTATTGTAAGAGCTAGTCGGGAGGGGAGGGATCTTGGGAAAGTGATAGAAAGTGTAAAATTCTGGTTCACTTTCAAATATGTCAGGTATATGTGCGAGGTTGTCCTTGTAGTATATTGTGTCCAGAGTGGTGGGGGGAGGATGGGAGGCGTCTAGGGGTGGCTCAGCCATGCTGTTGGAGAACTGGGCATTTGCAACCAGAGTTGTTAGTACTGTGCTTGGAATCTTCATTGAGAGACAGAAGATCGAATCAGTATTATTCGGTGTCTTGCACATTTTCCCATGTTCAACCAAAGTTGTTTTCCTTGACGATGTTGATGTTGTAGTTGCTGCAGCTGCTGCAATGACAAATGGAAGGAGACGCATGGGTTGTAGACGCATGTAACAGAGTCCAGATTCAGTTTTATATTTTTTGACACTTAAAATTGCTCAAGTCTCAGACACCCTATCACTAAAATGAATCCCATTGTTATCCCCAGGGGTCGCAAGACTTTAAAACACCCCCTTGATCACACTCCCACCACACTGAAGAACCTTGCAACCCAAACAAAACCATTAGATTTCCCCAGAGCCTTCGCCAAGTACTTGACCTTCTCCCTATCGATCCCATTCTTCATGCCATTCACCCCAGCGCACGTAACTCCTTTCTTGGCCGCCACTCTTGCCTTCTGCTTGTTCCTCCACCACATCATGCCGAACAAGTTCCCTGTCTCTCTCAGCTTTCGAGATAAGATAGTAATTGGAATCAATCTCGTAGGGAGCTATGCTTTCTCCCACTACACAGTTCTCCTGCTCGAGAAGTCGGGGAACTTTGTGTCGGTCAGTGGGTGGTCTGATGTTCCTTACTACGAGTATCCATTGTTCTTCTTTTGGGTTGTAATGGATGAAGTGTTCTTCTTCTTAATCCACCGGTTTGCCCACAAGAAGCACGTGTACAACCACATCTTGTACTCCCATAAGATGCACCATAAATTTAAAGGTGAGCGAGCGAAGCGAGCCAGCCTTCTTTTGGAAGACTCGAGAGATGGGATTACAGGGTGATTTAGTGATTCGCCTTTTTTTATTTCTCACATTGGCGGTGCCATGCCTCTGATCTGGACCGTTTCTGAACAACCCCCTCGCAACAAAAAGATGCACCTGGTCGAACCCGCCGCCGTCTTCGAATCTGGGCGTCTAAAACATCCATACGATAGAGTTATGGTCGATTCAGTGATTCGCCCATTTTAAAAAATATTTCGTTTCATGGGCCTACTGCGGCAAAAATCCACTACTGAACTAACCCGTCCAATTCGTGTGGCTCAATTCACTCGTTTCGCTCGTCCTTCATTAAAAATGCGCCTCGCTTCGCTCGGCGCAGATACGAGCGCCTGGACGAGCTTCTACGCGCACCCGGTGGACCACCAGTTTGCCGTCCTTGGCGCAGCCCTCGCTACACCTGTGGCGATGACATACGTTGGGTTCCAGCTCACTGTCCCAATCGTCACCCTTTTCATGCTTGGAGCGATAATAACATTTACGGCGTCTCACCACACGGTGATTGGACCAATTGAAAACAGGAGCTACGGTAGTGACCATTTGACCCACCACCAGAAGTTCACTGTCAACTACGGAAATTTTGCTTATTTTGAAAAGCTAGCCGGGACTTATGTCGGTGAAAAGTTCAAAACATTCAAGAACGCGGAGAGGAAATGGCAATAAATAAATCTCGGGTTCACATTTTGCTTCTACTTCTGTCTTCTTTATGTTTAGAGCTTGGTAATGATCTCTTTGGCTCGCCGAAGTTCTTGGTGCAAAACTGCGAACTTGTCCCCATCCAACTCGACGCACAGCAAGTTGTTCTCGCTGTTACTCAAGTGGGGTTTGTTGTCAACCTGCGTCGAGCGAAAATGTTAGTTTAGTAGTGGCTCGTATGCTCGTCTTCGTCAGCCCCCCCCCAGCTCCGCCTCCGCTCGCTCACCTCCAAAATCATTTGGACCTGCGTGTTGAGCTCGCACTCTTCGTTATTGCTTGACTCGATAACGTGGTCGACCCTCCACTTGACATCCTTCAAGGAAGATTTTCGAAAGCTCGTTTCGTTCAAAGATTTTTGTATATTGTGCACCTCTGAAAAGGTTGGGTGGGGTCAGTAAAACCAACAAAAATATAGACTTGAACACTCAACTCAACTCAACCCAACTCAACCCAACTCAACCCAACTCAACCCAACTCAACCCAACTCAACCCAACTCAACCCAACTCAACCCAACTCAACCCAACTCAACCCAACTCAACCCAACTCACCCGCGCTATAGTGCGACACCAGAGCCTCGCTACAATCCTTCGGTAAGCCTAGCTGCTGAATCTCAGCGAGCAACACATCAGAAGAAATGTTGTATTTTGCGCTCATTGTCAAAATGAAGTGGATGCAAGCGAGGGCGCCCTTGATCTCGTTGGGACCAGAGAGATCATTAGTATGCTGCGACACCTTGCTATAGTTCGTTATTACGCTTTTGTCCGCTGCAATCTGTTTCAGAAGCAACCTCATTCGAACAGCATCTATCTTACTTAGAGTTGGGATCTCGGTGAGGACCCAGTCAGGGCAATCGAGCTGGCCACAGAATCTAAACTTCATGAATTGGTATGGCGGGGCTTCTTTAGAGGAGGTTTAATAACCGAGCATTATATATTTTATTTTTTTTTTCAAGTTTAAGTATATCGTGACACTTCAAACACCAGTAATACAAGTCGAATAAGCTACACACAATGACACTTCAATTGTAATAGACACCTTCCCAGCTTTAGAATTTCTGATAATCTTGAGTTGAATTTTGTTCGTTCAACTCCAACCAACAATGAAGTCCATGTTGCTCTTCCTTCTGCTGGTCTCTGTGACCCATGCTTCAGACGCACCTTCTGCGACCCCTAGTGCTTCGCCGTCGGGTGCGCCAACATTGTTGCCTAGCGCTTCGCCGACCGCTTCGCCCAGCAAAGCTCCAACGAAAACCCCAACCCTTGCGCCTTCCGAAGCTCCAACTTTACTTCCCAGTACTGCCCCCAGTGCTGCCCCTAGTGCAATTCCAAGTGCTGCCCCAACCCTTGCGCCTTCCGAAGCTCCAACTTTACTTCCCAGTGCTGCCCCCAGTACTGCCCCCAGTGCAATTCCAAGTGCTGCCCCAACCCTTGCGCCTTCCGAAGCTCCAACTTTACTTCCCAGTGCTGCCCCCAGTGCTGCCCCCAGTACTGCCCCCAGTGCAATTCCAAGTACTGCCCCAACCCTTGCACCAACCCTCCCCCCAACCCTTGCACCAAGCAATACACCAAGCAGTGCACCAACAACCTTCCCTTCCAGCGCACCATCCCTCCCCCCTACATCCGCCCCCTCCAGTTCCCCCTCCTCCACCCCAACAAACACCTTCTCCCCCTCCTCCGCCCCCTCCCCCTTCTGCGGTGCCACCCCCGCCTCCCCCGGGTACTTCTGCCTCGGCGCCTCAACCTGCGAAACGAAGGAGCCCTGCCCCCCCGGAACCGCCAACCCCTCCTACGGCGGCTCCTCCTCCCTCTCCTGCACCCCCTGCCTCTCGGGGTACTACGCCCCCTCCCCCTCCACGACAATCTGCTCCCCCTGCCCCGCCGGAATGGACTGCAGCCGTCCCTCCCTCGTTCCCATCCCGTGCGCCCCCGGACGGTATTCCCCCCCATATCCTCCGGGGGGTGCCTTCTCTGCCCGAGCGGGAAGTACGCCAGTGGGAACAGCACCGCTGCGTGCGTAGACTGCCCCTCTGGGCACTCCTGCTCGGATCCCTCCCTCCAGCCGACTCGGTGCCTGTCCGGGTTCAGCTGCCAGGGAGGGCTGAGCGTCGAGTGCGCCCCCGGGACGTATTCCCCCAGCGACAGCTTCGAGTGCACAAAGTGCGCTAGCGGGAAGTACTCCGCCTCAACCTCAGCTGGCGCAACGTCCGAGGCAGCCTGTGAGGACTGCGGCGCGGGGAAGTGGTCGGGAGAGGAGGGGGCGGGGGAGGAGGGGGACTGCAGAAATTGCAACGAGGGTAAGTGGTCGAGTGCCACGGGGGCGAGCAGCGTCAGTACGTGCGAGGATTGTGGGGCGGGCAAGTGGAGTGATAAACTGGGGGCGAAGCTGGGGAGCACTTGTGAGGAATGCGGGGAGGGGAAGTGGTCGAGCAGTACAAAAGCAACGTCCGTCGCAACCTGCACTTCCTGTCTGGCAGGAACGGCCTCCTCCGCCCTCTCCGCAACCTCAATATCGACCTGTCTTCCCTGCCCCGGTGGGTTCTTCTCCTCCTCCCCCGGCTCCTCGATCTGCTCCCCCTGCCCCCCCTCCACCTTCTCCACCTCCCTCCAATCCTCCCTCCAATCCTCCCTCAACGGCTCCACCTCCTGCGGCACCTGCCCCAGCGGAACATACTCCCTCGGCTCCGCCACCTCCTGCACGGACTGTCCGCCAGGGTCGAAGTGCCCGATGAGCGACGGGACGGGAATTGAGCCCTGCGCAACAGGCTATTATTCGCAGGCGAGGGAGACGGAGTGTACGCCGTGTCGGAGCGGGTATAAGTGTCCGGACACGGCGGCCGCTACGGAGCTGGCGTGCCCGGCAGGGACGTATACTACAAGCCCGTCGCAGTCTTGCACGCCTTGTTCAGCAGGTAAGTTAACGTGCGAGCGAAGCGAGCTGTCGGCGAAGCGTTGATGTGTACATGTCGTGGTTTTGGATTGTTTTTGAACAACCCCCC
>BRYC01000170.1:0-12809 GCA_030267985.1 Parmales sp. scaly parma | reverse complement strand
ACAAAAAGATGCGCTTGGCCGAATCCGCCACCGTGTCCAATTCTGAGCGTCTAAATCCTCCATACGTTGTAGATATTTCGATTCAGTGATTCGCCTTTTTTTGAAATTGCCTTTTTTTGAAATTGCCTTTTTTTGCCTTTTTTACACTAACATGGCAATCCCAACCCCAATCCAAACCCCCTTAGGCTTCGCCTGCCCCTCCACGTCCTCCGACGCCTCCGTCCCCTGCGTCCTCGGCTCCTTCTCCACCGGCTCCCAAGCCAGCTGCACCCCCTGCCCAGCCGGGCACAGCTGCGCCTCAACAACCTCCCTAGCCTCAACCCCCTGCTCCTCCGGCCTCTACTCCCTCCCGGGTGTATCCTCCTGCACCCCCTGCCCTCGCGGCAGCCGGTGCCCGGACGCGAGCGTTGAGCCAGTTGCGTGCACCAGCGGGGAATATTCGGGGGAGGGGCAGGTTGCCTGCGAGGTTTGCCCGGCTGGGTTCAGCTGTGCGAGCGCGAAGAATGAGCCGGAGCTGTGCCCGGTGGGACATTTTGCGGGGGGTGGGGCGATTGTGTGTAGTGCCTGCACTCCGGGGTATACTTGCGAGGTGAGCGTAGCACAAACACACATTGACATTGCCACATTGACCATAACTCATTTCAATACATGCTCGCTTCGCTCGCCCACAGCTCGGCTCAACCTCGCCAACTCCGACCCCTTGCCCAATCGGCGGCTACTGCAACCCCTCCTCCACCTTCACGTACTGCCCAAGCGGAACATACGGCAACGTGACCGGCGGAATTTCCGTCCAGGTGGCCTGCCGCTCCACCGAGCCTGGGTACTACACTTCCCGGTCGGGCCTTACCTACAACGAGCGAACCCCGTGCCCCCAGGGTGCGTTCTGCGAGTCCGGTTCGAGCTGGTACGCGAACTGTCCCGGGGGGACGTACTCTGACCTGTTCAAAGCGACGAATATTTCCGCCTGCACGGATACAGAAAGGGGGGCGTATTCGGCACCGGGGGCGAATGCTGCGAGTGTGAGGACGTGTCCGCAGGGACACTACTGCCCGAGGCGGACGACCGTGTATACGAACTTTCCGTGCCCTGCGGGTACTTACTCCGGAACCACGGGCCTTTACTCCCCGACGCAGTGCTCGAATTGCACCCAGGTGAGAATATACGAGTGAGATGACAGCCAACGAAAGACGAACTTTTCCCTGAACAATCCCTTCGCACAAAAAGATGCGCTTGGCCGAACCCGCCACCGTGTCAAATTTTTAGCGTCTAAAACCTCCATACGTTTGAGTTACTGCGAATTCAGAAATTCACTTTTTTTGGCCTTTCTAACCAAACTTTTCTTTCAAAAAATCGTCGCTCGCCCCAAAATTCTTAGGGAAACTATTGCCCCTCCGGGTCAATCTCCCCCACCCCGTGCCCGGTTGGCTCCTACAACCCCAACGGCCGCGGCACGGAGTCCGGCTCCTGCGGCCTCTGCGAGCGGGGCTGGGCCTGCCCCGTAACAGGCATGACCGAGATGACAACGCGGTGCAACGCCGGCTGCTACTGCCCTTCCGGAACGTCGTACTCGGCCCAGTTCCCGTGCCCCCTCGGCCGGTACTCCGACGAGCGGAACCTCACGGCGACGGACGAGTGCGAGGTTTGTCCTGAGGTGAGTGAGCGAAGCAAGCGAGCCTAAAGGAAGACGAGAATAGAATACTCGCGATGAATCCCGCGAAATGGCTACAGACGGCTACATCCACAACTAAACTAAACTAAACTAAACTAACATTATTCCACTCATTTCGTCTGGCTCGCTTGGTTCGCTCTTGTTTCATTAAAAATGCGCCTCGTTTCGCTCGGCGCAGCGGTTCGCCTGTACCGAAACGATTGGGACTGTTAGTGCCACGATTGTCGAGTGCGCCCCGGGGCACTTCTGTCCGAGAGGGACGGTGAGCAGGACGAGCTTCGACTGCAGTCCTGGGCGTTATTCGGCCGACACGGACAACGACGAGGACGGGGATTGCACGATTTGCGATGCTGGCTCGTATTGCGTTGGGGGGAAGAGGTGAGTCGAAAGCAACAACACCCAACTAAAACTCACACCACACTTACACTCAAAATCACGCGTTGCAGCGCTCTCACGGGGAATTGCAATGCTGGGCACTACTGCCCCGTGGGAAC
The DNA here is from genome assembly GCA_030267985.1 of Parmales sp. scaly parma. Classification (NCBI taxonomy): domain Eukaryota; class Bolidophyceae; order Parmales; species Parmales sp. scaly parma. The sequence goes on along the minus strand of BRYC01000170.1, from coordinate 10,646 downwards.
GTCCTCTCCAACCAGCTTCCCTTGCCCCGCTGGAAAGTACACACCCTCAACAAGCAATATAGAGATCGGAGGTGAGCGAGCAAGATTTATACTCGCGAGCCATAATAAATTAACATTGACTAACATGACCTTCGTCGACGCAGATTGCGTAAACACGCCACCCGGCCAATACTCTGTCCCCGGCCAAGCTTCCTACTCACCCTGCCCAGCGGGGAAGTACAGCTCGCAGAACAACACCGAAACTTCCGGGTACTCGATGGGCATTTCCTCCGCCTTTCCAGCCTGCACCGCCTGCCCGGCCGGTTCCTTCTGTCCAACCGGGTCAATAGATACCCAGAATTGCGGCGTCGGCAAATCTTCCAACGAGAACCAGCACGCCTGCGACGAGTGCGCCTCGGGGCACTACTGTGCCTCGACAAACACCGTGACAGCCACCATGCTCACCAACGGCGGAGACTGGTCGAACAACTTCCACCAATTCGGCCGGTGCTTCAACGGAACGTACTGCCCGCCGGTGAGTGAGCGGAGCGGAGCGCAGCGGGGGGGGGTTGTGGAAGACGAGAATACGAGCCCCTACTAAACTAACCCACTCAATTTACTTCGCACCTTTTTTCGCTCGGCGCAGTCAACGGCCACAATCCCGACTCTGGCAGCAAACGCCTGCCCTGTTTCCTCCTACTGCCCGACCGCAACTCCAACCCCGTTGTCCTGCCCCGCCGGAACCTACCAGCCGTTCACCGGCCAGGACCATTTGAGCGACTGCATTCCCTCCCCAGGTGAGCGGGCGAAGCGAGCGAGCATTGAGGAAGACGAGAAGACTTGAATACTCGCGATGAATCTCGCGAAATGGCTACAGACATAATTGCTACACCCACTGCTGAACTAACCCACTCAATTCGTGTGGCACCTCGATTCGCTCGGCGCAGCCGGAAAGTACTCGCTCAATGGAGTCAGCTCCGTCTCGGGCGATTGCTCCCCGGGGTATTACTGCCCGGGAAGCTCAACCTCCCCGACCCAAATTCCCTGCCCGAGCAGGTACTACAGGACGCTGGCCGGCGCGAGGTCTGCGGACGATTGCGCGGTGTGCGTGAGCGGGAAGTATTGCCCCGAGGGGTCGGTGGTTGGGGTGGACTGCACCAGGGGTTACTATTGCGGGACGGGAGGCGAGTGAATGATTTTTGTTTTTGTTTTTTTTTCACCCCAACTAACTCGCTCCGCTTGGCGCAGTGTCCGATCCTGAACCCTGCCCGATCAGCATGTTTGGGAACTCCACCGGACTTCGTCGGATAGAGGAGTGCAGCCTGTGCACCCCTGGTCACTTCTGCGATGGCATGGGGTTATCTTCCCCTCGCGGTTTATGCGATCCGGGTTACTTTTGCCTGGAAGGGTCGTACACCTCCGCCCCCCATGCTCCTGGATCCCCAACAATCGCCGAACCTTCTTCGATTGGCGGCCTCTGTCCTGCCGGGGGTTACTGTCCTCTAGGATCATCGATCCCTTCCTCCTGCCAAGCTGGCTCCTACAACAACCTCACCGGGGCGATATCTCCCTCAGACTGCCAAGCGTGCGACCCCGGCATGTACTGTGCAGGTTCCAATAACCCGCACCCGACTGGGCCTTGTGAGCCGGGCTACTATTGCACCGGAGGTGAGCGAGCGAAGCGAGCGAGCTTTGAGGAAGACTCGAGAAGATGAATCCGTGAAACGGCACAATCGGCAAAAATCCACTACTCAGCTCAGAACTAACCCACAATTCAATTCGTATTCGTTTGGCTCGCTCGTTTTATTCTTGCTTCATCAAAAATGCACCTCGCTTCGCTCGGTGCAGGCTCCCCCACACCCACCCAAACCCTCACACCAGCCGGCTTCTACACAACTTCTGGCTCGGCCGCACCAATTCCGTGCCTCCCAGGCACCTTCAACTCGCAGCTCGGGCAAGAAATTTGCCCGAGCTGCCAGGAAGGTTACTACTGCCTGAACCAGTCAACCATCGTTTTGACGCAGTGCACTCGAGGTCACTTCTGCCCAGAAGGTGAGCGAGCAAAGCGAAGCAAAGCGAGCCTAGAGGAAGACGAGCATACTCGCGATGGATCTCGCGAAATGGCTGCAGACATTATGGCTACATCCACTACTAAACTAACATTATTCCACTCAATTCGTTTGGCTCGCTCCGTTTGTTTCGCTCTTCCTTCATTATTAAAAATGCGCACAATCTCGCTTCGCTCGGCGAAGGCACCGCGAACCCACTCAGGTGCCCCAAAGCCACGTTCTCTAACGATTTGATGAACAGAAACATCACGGATTGCCAAGACTGTACCCCTGGTAGTTACTGCTACTCGAACGGGCTTCTCGAACCGACGGGGTTCTGCGACGAGTCATACTACTGTCCCGGGGGTCAATACCTTCCCTCAGATCCTGCCCTCGAGTGCGAGTCTGGCCACTACTGCGAAAGAGGTAGCGCCCACCCCCTCCCGTGCCCCACCTCCACCTACTCCCCGTCGAGCGGAAACAGGAATGTCACGCAGTGCCTCCCTTGCCCCGGCGGCGTGGTGTGCAACTCGACTGGCCTTTCCGCTCCCTCATTCCCCTCGGCGGCTGGCTACTTTTGCGGGGAGGGTTGCTCAACGAGCACTCCGGGGGGGGTCTACAAAAACGGCGATATCAATGGCCTCTGCCCCGTGGGTCACGAGTGTCCGGAAGGTGAGCGAGAAAGCGAGCTAGTCTAACGTCCACCACTTTACCAACATCAATTCATAATGTTCAGGTTCCTCCACACCTAGAAAGTGCCCCCCCGGCTCGTTCATGAACCAAACCGGCGCGGAGAGTTGCTACGACTGCTTGGAATCGTACTTTTGCGACGGAGCCACGACGGACAGGTACTTTGACTGTCCTCTTGGGTCGTACTGTCCCACGGGCACCACCGCCTCCACGCCAAAATGTCCAGCGGGAACGTTTGGCAGCTCAATCAGGCTGTCAGACGTATCCCAGTGCTCCCCCTGCACGGCCGGCTCGTTTTGCTCGCAGAGCGGACTTTCAATTCCCGACGGAGTTTGCCGCGCCGGTTACATTTGCGAGGTGAGCTAGCAATGACGATGGCTAATGACAAACGCAACACATTAATCTAATCCTTCTAACAAAATTAAACAGCCAGCCTCAATTAACGAATTTGGGCGAAACCCCGCCCACATTCCCGACCACCCGTGCACCCTCGGCCACTATTGCGAGGCGGGGTCCCCAGCGGGAACCCCCTGCTCCCCCACCACGTTCAACCCCTCCACGCACTCCACCAACAGCGACGCGTGTTTGTACTGCCAACTCGGACACTACTGCGGAACTTCCGGACTTTCGCAGCCAACCGACAAGTGCCACAGCGGGTACATATGCAAGGTGAGCGAGCGAGCCTTGATGAAGACGAGAATGCGAGCCACTTCTAAACCAACCAACTCGATTCGATTCGTATTCGCACCTTCTTCGCTCGGCGCAGCACGGGAGCAACACCCCCTCTCCGCAGGCAATCACAACAATCGTTGACGGCATGACTGGGAAAATTTGGGTGCTAGGGGGCGAGATCACCCCCCCGGGCATGTATGCGGTTAACGGGAGTCACACCCACAGTCCGTGTGCTGCGGGGACTTTCAACCCGTTCCCTGGCCAATCGGAGTGCCTTTTAACGCCGGCTGGCTACTTCACTGAGAGCAACAGCTCGACTTACACGTCGAATATAGGTAGTCCCGGCTACTACTACCCTCCAGGGACGAAGTACGAAACGCACTTCCCGTGCCCAAAAGGAACCTCCAGGTGAGCGAGCGAAATACTGCGAGCGAGCCTTGATGAAGACGAGAAAACTATACGAGCCACTACAAAACTAACATTATTCCACTCAATTTAATTCGCACCTTCTTCGCTCGGCGCAGTGGAAACAAGGGTAATCAGAACATTTCAGCGTGCATCGATGCCCCGCCAGGTCTTTTCGCGGAAGGGGAGGGTAACGTAAATGTGTCTGGTACTTGTGCAGAGGGATTTTATTGCACGAGAAGATCCGCCTCGGCGACACCAGCTTGTGTTTTGAACTTGGAAAATGAATGCACGACTGGAGGTCCGTGCACAAGCTCGCAGTACTGCCCAAGCGGCACCTCCTACCCCCAACAGTGCTGGGGGGGGTACTACTGCGCTGATTCGAGCGGACAGCTTACCGGTAAAATTAATGCTGGATACTACGGGGTGAGTCTCACTCAGTCTCCGCTTGCCTTGAGGAAGACGAGCATACGAGCCACTACTAAACTAAACTAACATTATTATCAATTCGCTTCGCACCTTCTTCGCTCGGCGCAGGTTCGCAGCATGATTTCGCCCAGTCCCAACAACGTCGTTGAGGGGGAAGAGATTATTGGGGACATTTGTACCCCCGGTCACTATTGTGAGGAAGGTGAGTGAGGGTACTTCTTGACGAAATGATATATTTTATTTTTCAGCAAAACTAATAATACTACAAAACAATAAAAATAGGCTCCGTGCAACCCCACTCGTGCCCCCCCGCGACCTTCACCAACGCCACTGGCAACACCAAGTTTTCTGACTGCAAGGATTGCTTTGCTGGATTCTCCTGCCCGTTCAATGGCACTACTTACCCGACGATTTCCTGTTCGTCTGGATTCATCTGCCCTTTGGGCACGTCAAGGCCGTTTCTTCGGTGCGAGCCCTCCTACTACTGCCCAGAGCAAAGTGCCGAAATGATTCCCTGCTCCGCGGGCACCTACCAGAATGAATTCGAGCAATCGAGCTGCAAAGCTTGCACGGCTGGTAGCTACTGCAAGTTTAAAGCTGTCAACCGCACAAAGTGCGAGCCAAGCTTTTATTGCCCAGCGGGATCTGCTGAGATGGTGAGCGAGCGGAGCGGGGGGGGGGGTATGACAGAAATTGTGAAGTGTGACAGAAAGTGTGACAGAGGAGTGCGAGGCGACGACTAACCCACTCCTAAACCACTCCTAAACCACTCTTGCTCTCGTGCTTCGTTGAAAATGCGTCTCGCTTCATTTTGCTCGGCGCAGGTTCCCTGCCCAGCGGGGACGTACCAAGACGAGTTTGAAAAGGCATTCTGCAAACCTTGCTTGGAGGGATTTTTCTGTGATTACAATGTTGTTATAGGAACGATTTGCCCCCCAGGTGAGTGATCGAGCGAGCGGCGGAGCGAAGCGGCGTGGAGCGGAGCGCGCAAAGCAGCTGCCTAGAAGATGTGTGTTGCGTTGTGGCTCGCTTCGCTCACGGTTGTGCTCACGGTTGTGGCTCGCTTCGCTCACAGTTGTGGCTCGCTTTGCGCACATAAATGGCTCTCTTCGCTCAAAATTGCTAAGCTAACCCACAATCAACTATATTCTCGTAGGATCGTTTTGCCCCCCAGGGACGCCGTCTTCGACGGCGTTCTTATGCCCGATAAGTACGTTTTCGAACACAACTGGGCTGAAAGCTGCGGAAGAATGCACTCCAAGTAGTCCCGGAACGGCGTCGATTGTGAGCGGGTTGACTGGTCCCAGCGATTTGTGCGGCGAGGGCCACTGGTGCGGCCGGGGTAGTTCACTGATTTTTCCCACGGGCGATCCAACAACAGGTGAGCGAGTGAAGCGAGCGAGCCTTGTGGAAGGGAAGAGAACAGAACAGAACAGAACAGAACAGAAGAGAAGAGGAGAATACCAGCCACTACTAAACTAACTTTATTCAACGCAATACAACGTATCCGTTTGGTTCACTCCCTCCACCCTGCTCCATTAAAAATGCAGTTGAAGTGCAAAGTCTCACTACGGCGGCGTCGGCCACCTTAAGTGGGTCGTTCACGCTCGAATTTGAAGGCAGCGTGACTGCAAGTCTCAACTTCGACGCCAGTGCAGATGACGTGAAAGCGAGTTTGGAAGTCTTACCGACCATAAACAGCGTTAGTGTTAGCAGGGTGCCAACTTCGGTCAACTTCGGGCACAGCTGGTTCATCACTTTCAACGATAATGTTGGAAACCAACCACTTTTGACAATTGACACGAGCAGCTTGGTCGCAATCGACGCGTCGCCAATCTCCACGACAATTCACGAAATTCTCGCCGGTTCATCAAGCTCCATGGGCGGAAAGTGCAGTCCCGGGTACGTTTGTTTGTTAGGTGCGCGGACCCCAACCCCCAATGATCAGACTACAGGCTACCCCGCCCCCCCGGGTACCTACTCGTTAGCTGGTGCCAGCAAAGAAACCGGCTGCAACCCGGGAACTTACAACCCCACCCACGGGAAATCTTTCTGCCTCATTTGTCCCGCTGGCAGCATTTGTCAAGCAAACACCACCATCCCGCTTCCGTGCGAGAAGTCTGAGTTCTGCGTGGAAGGCAGTTTCAAGGGCGAGAAATGCCCAATCGGGACGTATGGGGATTCAACTAGCTTGACCAATAGCTCGCAGTGCCTCCCGTGTCCGGGGGCGAAATTCTGCAGGGACGGCGTAGTTTCGGGAGACTGCAGCCAAGGACACTTCTGTCGGAGCGGCATGGGAGAACCGACGCCCGAGGTGGTTTACAATCCGAGTCAGCTGTTTGACATTGAAGGATTTTGGTCTCAGCAGAACGGAGGGCAATGCCCTCCGGGTCATTACTGCCAGAACGCCACGAGCAACCCGGTCCAGTGCCCGAACAGCACAACACGCTCCACTACGCATGGGGTGGACACGGACGATTGCGGACTCTGTCCGGCTGGGTATATTTGCTGGCCGGGCGATCCAGTTCCAACTCCGTGTTACACCGGCTACTACTGCAAGGAGGTGAGATGAGAGAGCGGGTGGCGGGGTGGCGAGCCAAAACCAAAATTAACAACACTAACCCCCAATCGATGTACTGCACTTTCAGCAAGCTCCGATCACAAAATGTCCAATTTCAACATACAACAGCTTGACCGTAAGGACAGAACTGGACGACTGCATTCCTTGCCCCGCTGGCTACTTGTGCGACGAGGAGGGAATCTCCGACTACGAAAAGTTCCCCTGTCCGGCTGGGGGGATTTGCTTGGAGAAGGCAGCCGTGCACACGACTTGCCCGGCCGGGAGTTACAGAGACTCGCTGAGAGGGACGAGCATCGAAGGTGAGCGAGCGAAGCGAGCCACAACTCAGCACACATGCACAGCAAACAGCTAAAACTAACCCCTCTTTGCTTCGCTTCGCTTCGCTCGAAGATTGTCAAGACTGCCCGGGAGGCTATTGGTGCGGGAACAGCACCATCGAGGTGAATGTGTGTAAACCAGGCGAGCTGTGCCCTATGAACAGCGCGAGTCCATCGCTTTGCCCCCAGAACCACTACTGTCCTGGACAAACGACGGTTGCCATCCCTTGTCCCGGAGGATTCCACTGCCCTTTGAACTCGAGCTCCCCGATTCGGTGCGCTCAAGGAACGTACTGCCCACCGATGAGCCACACACCAACTCCTTGCCCGCTGGGCATGATTGGCGCGTACGACGACAACTCCTCGAGGGTGAATATGGAGGACTCTTGCCAAGTCTGCGCTGCTGGGAAGCAAGGGGCGGACCCTGACAGGTTGGTCTGCGAGGTGAGCAAGCGAAGCGAGCGAGCTTTGAGGAAGACGAGAATACTCGCGATGAATCAACACCCGCGAAATGGCTACAGACATAATATAATGGCTACAAACACCACTGAACTAACCCGCTCAATACGTTTGGCTCGCTTCATTCGTTTTGCTCTTGCTTCATTAAAAATGCACACTATCTCGCTTCGCTCGGTGCAGGACTGCGCCCCCGGGTACGTCTGCCTGAGAGGGTGCAGGAGCGCCAGTCCATCGGTCATGAGAATCGACCTTGGGTACAAGTGTCCGAAAGGGCATTACTGCCCGCAGGGGAGCGGGAGCGCCGTCCCGTGTGCCGCTGGAAGTCACAACCCAAAGTTTCAGTCGAGCAACGGGACCGACTGCTTGCTGTGCAAGGAAAGTTTGTACCAGCACCAAGAAGGGCAGGCCGAGTGCTTCTCGTGCAGCACAAGTAGTATCAGCAAGCCCGGAAGCACCCATTGCAGTTGCTTGGGGTTGAATAGAGCATTCCAGACGAGCGATGGCTTCTGTATTTGCGAGCCGGGGTTTGAGTTCTACGACGAGAATTTTGTGCAGCAGGTGAGTGTCAAGAAATTGACTGTTTCCAAAAAAAAGGAGAACAAAAACAAAAACAAAAACAAAAACCAACCCAGCAAAACGTAATGCGCGCAGAGCGATGCCGACGGCGATGTGGACTGCCAGCCGGTAGTTTACAGCAGGTGCCTGGACAGCGAGGTCCGGGACATGCACGGTCAATGCAGGGGGGGCGACGACTGCACCCTCCAATGCGGTCCAGACGGCGGTGACTTCGTCAGCAGAATCGGCGTCTGCGAGTGCAACGGTCAGGACTCCCTCGAGGACAGATGCAACGAAGATTGTCGGGACCGGAGCGATTTTATAACCTTGGATGGGGAGAGTGGGATGCTGATCAGTAGGAACGCAACGCACGTGCACGGGGTTATTGGGGCGAGTGAAATTCCGAACATGGTCGGGGAGCTGGTTTGCGGCAGCATGGTTGCGCAGGTCGAGGAAGACGTTATTGAGGGTTGCGAGAGTCCGTATGATCCTAGCTGTAGCAGCTCGTTCAAGGGTTGCAACGTGTATAGCTTGGACGTGGGCGATGGCGGGTTTGAGGGGATTTTTGGAAGCGTGCTGGAGGGTGGGGGGGGCATTAACGGGGGTGAGGGTGGAGGTGGAGGTGGAGGTGGAGGTGGAGGTGGAGGTGGAGGTGGAGGTGGAAGTGAAGGTGGGGGTGAAATTGGAATTGGCGGCGGGAGAAGAGCTATGAAGGAAAATACGGAGAGGGGGGGAATTATCGGGAGGAAGACGGGCCCCTATCGCGCCTCGCACCGCCGTGCGGTTGACGAAAACACCATTTCCAGCAGCCGGTATTTGTTGTCCGATTCGGATTCAAACTCAAACTCAAACTCGAGCTCCTCGTCAAACCCGAGCATAAACAATCCGGTCGTGTGCCTCCAACTAGGAGACTCGCTGCTGATGAAGGTGTCAAACAGGCACTTTCCGGTCTACGAGAAGGTGAGCGGAAGTTGTTGAAGCGCGTAAAAACAAAACTATACCTTAAACAATATCGCCCAACTAACCCTTCGTTCCGTCCCGTTCTCGTCGTCTCATCCTAGGACTCCCTCCTAAACTCCAACAAAAACTTCGACTACGGACACTTCAGGACCTTAGCCGACAAGGCAGCGTCCTCCTCCCCCCTCGACTTCTTCGGCCACTCGTTCTCCTCCCCCGGCATCTACGTCTTCTCAATGAGTTCAAACAGAGACATGTCCATAGTCGTAGCCGTAATGGACCTCTCAGTAGCCTGCAACACCGAAAGTTCCTTCTCCCTAACGACTGAGGCCTCGCTCGTCTCAGCGAACGTTCAGCGAGAAAGCGACCTAGTATTGGAGCCCGACTGGGTGGTCCTCGCCTGCCTAATCCTCGGCCTGGCGCTCATGATTTTCGGGGTCGTCGGGACGCTTCACCACTTCAGGGAGCAGTCGTGGCACACTGCCGGCCCCGCGACGGCGAGGTATAGGGGGGTGACCCTCAGGAGCGGTGACATGAATGGACACCACGAAAAGGGGGGCGTCTTTACCCGGGAGTCGACCGTTCTTCCAATGGCCACCGATGGTGGGTCGGGGGGGGGTGACTTGGACGGTGACTTGGGCGCTCTTCGCCTGTCGCAGGGCTCGCCGGCGGGCGGCTCGCCCCTCGAGGTCCGCGAGCTCGCCGAGAGGCTAAACCGCCACCACGAGGCAATGGAAAGGGAGTTCGCGAACAGCAACCAGCTCGCCGGGACCGTCGTGCAGGCGCTAAGGGACGAGGCCGACGAGCTGAAGAGGCTCCTCGCCGCGGGTGGTGGTGGAGGCGGTGGCGGCGGCGCCACCACCGCGGGTGGGGGAAGCAAGGCCGATTTAATGCTCCTTGCGAGGTTGCGGAGCGACGCGATGGAGAGGGACGAGGCGGAGGCGAAGGCCTCGAGCGTTGAGGAGGGCCTCAGGGGAAACTTGGTCGGGCTCGAGGAGTTACTGAAGGGCGGCGGACCCCGGGAATTTGCGGCTCGGCTTGCCGAGGAAATTAACGCGGCGCCTGCGCGGGGGAGCGGGGAGCTGGCGCACCACCACCACTCGGAAAGTCTGGCCGATCTCCAAGAGAAGCTAGCCGAAGTTTCTCGCACGATATCCCTCGTCCTCTCCCCCTCCCTGACAGCCTCCCTCCGGCGGTCAACCCTCTCTGTAAAGACCCTCCCCTTCCTTCCCGCCGTCACGCCCCCCCTGCCTCCCTCCTTGCTGTCGCTGCTCTCGCGGTCCCTCTCCCTCGACCGATCCCTCGACTCCGGGTCCCTCTCCTCCTTCGAGTCGGGTCGTCTCCGGCCGGGGGGGGCGGCCCTCGGGAGTCTCGGAGCGGCCCTCGGGGCCGCGCAGACCGAGCTGATTGAGACGCTCGAGGACGAGGGGGGGCAGTACTCGAGCAAGATCCTCGCCGGGGCGCTTCCGAAGATTGAGGGGCTGCTGGGGAGGGTTAGGGACGAGGTTGGCGGAATCGGACTGGGGGGGGGAGAGGGGGGGGAGGAGAGGGGGA